>VDFB02108338.1:0-73771 GCA_007258455.2 Sequoia sempervirens
GTGACTCTTCTTAAGATTGTCACCAATAATCTTGAAGAACGAATCACGAAGGATGGAGAAGATAAGGCTTTGCTTAAGGCTGAAAATAGTCAACTTCGTCAATATATTTCTGATCTTGTTCACGGAAATTCAAGTAGAGCGCCTGTTCTTCCTCATAATACACTTGCAGAACAACGAAAACTGGATCAGTTAGTCAGTCATGGCGAATTATTGGATAGCTGGATTGAAGATTTAGTTGCTACAGGTCAGCGTCTTCTTGCAGATTTGTATCAGTTGAGGAGTGATGCACATAAACTCCGTCAGGGTATTCAGTTGCTCGAAGTTGCAGTTGCAGAGAGTTTGGCAAAGGATCGTGTTCTGGTGTCTCAATTGTCTGTTGCATACGATGCCTTGGAGATTGATGAGGATCAAGAGAAAGTTTTTACTTGGAGAGAGCAACACCTTCTCAAAATGGAGATATGTGAGAAGATCTCTACCAAGTTATTTTCAATGAAAGATGATGTGGTTGGAGTACTTGCACTTGTCAGTGGTTTTGTTGTTCAGATTCCGTGTTATTATCTTCTTGAAGATGGCACGTATGTTGAGTTGGATAAAGTACAAGCTGAGTTCGAGAAGCTGATTCGTGACAGCCTTGAAGGAGAGCCAATGGCACCTAAGTTAGAGAATATTTCAGTTGTTTCAGCCAGTCTCAGAAAGGCGACTGAAGATTGTAAAGATGGCATGCACACAGTCAAAGAAGGCAGCAAGGAACTGAAGAAACAGACTGTTGTTTTGGGTAGTATCAAAGTGCCAGATGACAGAGAGATTGATGAGTTCTTGGTCGAAGTGTTAGACCGAGATGACATGGAGTGATCTGCCAGTTGGAACTTGCAGTTAATTTCGAGGGTTGAGTCATGAGCAGCAGTTAACTCGACTTTCAGTCTTGAGTTTACTTGCTGATTTAACACATGCTTATCTCATCCTTGGAATTATCATCACAGGAGTTAGGGTTAGGGTTTCCAGTTAACTGAAGGTAGTGTCCAGTTAACTTTGCTTTAAATAAGGACGTGCATGCTTGCACATGGTCCATTTAGGTTAAATGTGCTCCGGTTAAGCGATAGTAGTTTTCGGTTAAGCTGTATAGTTTGCTTTATTAGGGCTTAGCAATAAATCTTGCATGCATTGCAAGGCTGTAGTTGACTCAAGGTGATTTTAGGGTTCCCTACACCTTGATGTATATAAATAAGAGCTTTTGCTCATTTGTAATTAACTTTTGCTTGAGAGAGAAATATATGCTGCGCCTACCTTGCCCTCAATATTGCTCTTTTGGTATTTGTTCATGCGTCTTTACTCTTATGATCAATTGTTATGCCACATAGGGTTTCATGCGATTGTAATGGTGAATTCTTTTCATAGTTTAGATAAATCTGTTTTGTGCTTAATAAGCTTGTTCAGATTGAGATAATAGTTGTGCCTACCTGTTGATGCGATTTTTGTGACCTCATCAATCAGCCGAAGAACAAAATAGTTTGGGCTACTCCGTTCTCTCTTGATCAAAGTATTCCATGCGCTAAGATTGCGAGAAAGTTCGCATGTTCAACTCCAAGGTTCCTTTAGTGCGAATAGACCCAGTTTGGTTGATGTGTATTGCTGTGTTCGTACGAGGGGACTTACACAATTGTCCAGATTTCTTGCAGTTAGCAGCTAATGTATGATTTGAAGGGGAATTCTCACGTGTATGATTTGGCAATGTGGTTCCTTTCCCTAAAACTAATCAGAAAGTGCGGAAAGTAAAAAGGGGTAAGGCCTAAGAAATTTATACTCTATTCTAAATGCAGGGTATGTGGGGCTTCGTTTCAATAAACTTCAACCGGATTTCGCCTAGCCTCCGTCGGACAGCCTCAGCAAAATCGGTGCAATCTTCAAAGGGGATAGCAAAAGGTATTCAAGTTTAACATACATACACCATCAGAACAACGCATATAAGTATGTAAACCACAACCGAAGTCAAACACAAGATAATGTCCAGTTGACCACACAAGGCGAACTTATCATCAACAAGCCGCTAGTGGTATGGAATAAAGCGAAGCTATCTCAATAAAACACCACACACCGAAGTAAGCTACTTTGCATGAACTAAGCTACTTGGATACGAAAGGAAGAAGAAACCTTGGTAGCATTTCATGACTAGACGAATTCCATCATCAATGAAAAGATCTATTATCATAAAATGTGTTACACAACAATCTCTTCAAAAGTTTTCAAAGGGAAAACTTTCTCTCTTCTCCAAATTATGCAAAAATGCTCTACAATCTAGCTCTAACTCTATCTCAATTCTAGCTCTGATCTAATTTCTGATCTCTAATTTCTAATTCTAATCCCTTAAAAATGAGGGGGACTCCCCCTTTTATAGCTAGCAAAGTCCCAAAAGACGGCTAGGGTTACAATTAATAGAGTGGCCAGAATCGTGCCACCTCAGCCCTAACCCTAAAAACTGCCAGAATAGGGAGTGGTACATTAAATGAATCAAAGATTCCCACTCACTCCCAAAAATAGAAAAAGGTAATAAATGCTCCATATTCAGTCTTCTAGAAGATCCTCGTCTAGTAGTGTGTTCCCATTTGCCTTCTCTCTGACTGCCAACTCAACAAATCGCTAAGTCTGACCTCAACCTCTGGTGAAATCGATTGACGAGAATCTAAGCTGAAACTCTAACAGAGTGTTGAATACTTTCGTGCCTTGTACAAGATTTTCTCCAAGCAGCTAATGAGTCCTGCGTGTTCTGGATCAAAGTGGAGAATGTAGCAGTATTTTCAAAGTCATCCTGTACAAAGGTCTTAACATCTGCGAAGAAGGGAACTAGCAAACCCCTCAAATTATCAAAACTTATTTCATCTGGATTCAGCCGCCTAGCAAATATGGCCTCAAAGGTGTTCTGAACTCCATCTATGATATTGGCCATGGCCTTATGTACCCTGGCTGAATCTGCCTGTGCCGCATCGAAGAAGCCACGCCCTGTGATAGCCGAAGAATACCACCGAGAGAAATCATATCGGTCATTCGCTTGAATGACACCTCCATCAATCAGCAACTGCAATGGCGCATGCCTCAACGCCTCAAGACGCTGGATCACCTTACTCTGATAGATAGAGCTGTCGCCCCAAGCATGATCCTTTGCATCCATCGGAGTGTCAAAATAGTAGAGCTGTTGAAGGCAAAGGCAAGGTCCTCCATAAATTTCTGTCTCAGTACGAACTCCTGTGACCCATTTATCTGCCTCCTGTGCCATCCTCCCCAACTCTACTAAGCCGCTGATCGACTCTCTAGGAATATCAGCTGGAGGCTCTATCACTGGTACATCCTGCCCTCGAGAACGAGACAACTGCTGAACATATCCAATTAAGGCTTTGTGTTCTCGTTTCAACTTCTTATACTTCCCTTCTTTCTTGAATAATCTATCCTTGAGGGAAAGGAAGGAATTATCACACTCCTCAACAATCTGAGCACCAGTAAGGCGTCCCAAATCCAGAGTGGTGACCACGTAATTTTCAGGAACTGCTTCATTCCGGTCACACTCGACTCGTGGGACAGCAACGTGAAGAGTACGAGAGCCATCCTCATCGTGGAGATCTTTGAAAACTTTCTTGCCTTCTTCTTCGGTGGAGGAGCACTGATCCGATTCAAAAATTCTTCCATCTCAACTGCTGGATCAATCTCTTCACTCGGGCTTCTTCTCATTCTATCCTTTAGCCAATCGGGCACCTCATATAGTATATCGAAGGGCTACTGCTCCTGTGCCTCGACCTCTCTAACCTGTTCAACTTCTTCTTCATTCTGGCGAGGCTCATCGTCCTCAAGTGGCTGAGTGTCACCTGACACTATATCATCATCGCCATCGTTCATGGCCGCCTCTATCTCCTGCTGAAACTGAGGGTCAGTAATGGTCCCCTCATCATCTGGCGATCAATCCTAGCAATTTTACATTGGCACTTCACGGCAATTGACTCCCTCAGGTGGAAGTGAATATCATCGTACTTCTTGGAATTTGCGATTCCTTTGTAATTCTCACGATCGACAAACAAGACACCTCTTTGTGTATGCTTGGAAGCGATGTCTCAAAGGGTCTTTATACTTGTGACTTCGTGGGAATGCAGGTGAACTAATTCTTTCTTTCGGGACTCTGGTCCTCTTGTGATCTGTTTCTTTCTTCCTGTGGTGGGCGTCCTGTGATCTCCCATCCAGTTGTAAGTCAAAGCAATTGACCTACTTTTCAATCTGTTCACCTTTCTATCAACCCATGCCCTGGTGAATGTCATAACCGGGATGGATAGAGTATCCAAATCAGCAACCTCGGGCTCTGACCAATCCACAGGTGGAAGTGGAGTGTCCCGAACAGCTGCATAATCCGGGTGGACTACATCCATATCTTCGCTGACCTGGTCCGGAACCGGAACTACCTCACACTCCCTGATCAGAGTAATCGGCAACCTAGAGAACATTCTCTTCCTCACTTCGAAATATAATCCAATGCATCAGCCCAATAATCCTCAATGGTGGCCTTATGTTTGAATTCCTCAGAAGCCAGGCAATTGATGTTATGGTGTGGGTCATAATGCTGTCGGCTTGTATGATATGAGAAATGATAAAATTGAAGCTCATTCTCAGCTTCTCTAGCCGCCTGTATCGAAGGGCACACCTCATCCGAGTTGCCCATCACAATTGGAAACTCTATCCCTCCTTTCTTCTTCGTCTTTTGGATTTTGTCAAAGGCTAGCAACTGTCTGGATATCTCTAGCATTATTATTCTATCTGTTGGGTACTTAGGCAGCCTATAAGGATACGAGGAAAAACCTTGCAGCCTAATGTATGAAAATCTTGGAAATTGAATAAACCAGCACCCATACCTCTCAATCAGCTCCTGTGCATTTCTAGAGATTCTGTGGTGTAACCGCTCCTGAAGCAGCCTCGTGATGTACATGGTGAATGAATCGTTGACACGCTTGTAGTAAGTTGTGCTCGACAGGTGCAACTGTGTACATGCCTCATGGATTTTGAATTGATGAGAGCCACAACCGATGGGTTCTTTATAAGAAATCCCCCTGTACCTCGTCATTCGTGCCAACATATAAATAAGGTAGGAGCTCATGTAGAACGTTTTAGTCCTCCTTAAGCTCAGGAGCTGCTCATGTATACTATCGCTGATCATCTCAGCCCAATTGACATAATCCTTTCCCTCTAACACCAGGTTGATATAATAAAACATCCAAGGCTCAAAAATGTAGGATTGTGGGCAACCACCAACCCTGCTCAGCAACATGATAAGATCACAGTACTCCTGTTTCGGGTCCTACTGCTATGATCACGTTTTAGGCAGCTTCGTTGAGAGGCTGGAGTGCTCATCGGTGAAATTGTTAATTGTATCCATGCACGTTCAAAGCAGAAGCATACATCCGCTCGCTTCGCTCCCACGGATTTGTAAAATCATGACTACGTGCTGCAGGGATCCCGAGAAAGCTTCACCAATAGTGCCGGGTAAAGATTAGCAAGCACTTGGCCATCGGTGTCGTGATCGGCGGGTGAACCCTTCTACGTAGCGGTTAGGCGCCTCCATTACTCGGCTCGAACGAATGGCGGAAAACCAGCAGCTGCATATAATCCACTGCGGACGATGTTGTGCGAAGTGACCAAAGCCCGATGACTTCCAATTCCAAACAGCCTGTTCTTGAAGGTCTCCAGGTTGACAGAGCCCAAGTTAGTGTCCGTCAACTTGCCCAGCTTTGAAATAAACTTCGACTCTGGCATGAACGTTTTGCTCAGCTTCTTGATCACAGCTTGTCTGGAGGCACCATTGTCCTTTCCGGTTGTCCTCGCTTCAGCCATCTGCAAACAACAACATTCATCAGCAATTTAATTTATAAAAATGATACATGATAGGGGCTGCAGTCGAATTCTAGAAGCTGCAATATCTTTTGTGTTTTGCAAACCTCAGCTTCTTCTCTTGAATAAATTCAAATTCCAACACTTAGAACAGATTTCTAAGTGAACTCTGATGACTTCACAATCAGCAAATTGAATGACCTTGTATCAGCAATCAGCAATTTTAATTTCTGTCTTCGTATCAGCAATCAGCAAATATCAAGCTAGCAAATTCGTGCTTTTAAGTTCTCAGCTATTTCTTTGCTTCAAGGCGCCCCTTTAACCAGCAACTTCAACTAAGCTTAAACAAATTTCAATTTTCAGCCTCAACACTAACAAAGCCGTACCTCTCACAAGCAACTCCAATCTTCAGCAAACACTCCTCTAATCAGCAATGGCGTACCTCTTCTACTTCAGCAATGGCGCACCTCTTGACTTTAGCAATTACTTCTCAGCAAAATTCAAACTTCAGCAACTTAAGGCGTCCTTCCTCAACATTCAGATTTTAAACTCTCCAAGCAACAGTTCACTGCAACACTTCACTCTCAGAGCAAGTTCGACTTCCAGCTGTGAAAATGAGTGAAGAACTTCTCCATTTTATAGCTAAAATTCGAATTCTAGAAGAAGTTAATTTTAGCCAGTGCCATTAAACTCCACTACTCCACTTCAAGAATTCGAATTTTCCCTCCCTGGTGTTTCTGACACTTGTCTCCAGTCGTCGGGAATATTATTCTTCTAGAAACTTGACTTTGACTGGTGTTTTAGATTTTGCTTTCGAAAATTTGATTTAATTCATCTTCCTTTTAACTCACCAGCCGAAGCTCTGTCACTTGAATTCGAACTTTTAACTTCATCATCTGCTCTGGAAAATTCATCTTCAAAGAATTTAAACAAACTTATCTAGGCAACTCCCTTCAGATTCATCATTCGAAGAAAATTCATCTTGAAAACTTATTTTATTCAAATTTGCCTTAGAAAATTTAAAATTTTCCCTTAGGAAAATTCACCATTCGAGCACTGATCAAATTCTTCACTGAAAAAGTGTCGGCGAAGCTCAGAAGACTTGGAAATCCATTCATCATCACAAATATTCAGTACCCAGAAGCAAATTTTCTTCAGAACGCCTCGAATCGATGGGTGCCCAACGAACGGGTTCATTTAATTTTTTCAATTTTGAACCTTAGAAAAATATTATTTCCATCATTTAAATTCGTTCTTCGCTTGCGATCACTCTGTGTTGCTCTGACTTCTTGAAAAATTTGAAGAACTTGAATTATCATTGTCTCTGGATTTTATCACTGAGAAAAGTTGTTCGCGCTCTGAGAATTTTCATCAACTTGGAGCTCTAGGCGTATTTTCCAAGGAAAATAAAATTTGCCTTAGAAAATATTTAAATCATCTCTTTGCATTTGGAAAATTTGCCTTAGAAAATTTTGATTGCCAGTGGAGAGGAATTTTTTTATCAACTTCGTTTGGAGGAATTTACTCATTCCCGGCACGCCTTGTACATTTTATCTCCACTTCATCCCATATCACTTCACACTGAGGAAAAAAATTCATTTAAAAACCCAACGCCTTAGATAATTTTTTAACACTTAGAAAATATTTTGTTTCTTCCCCTGAGGCGCCTAGCATACTTCAAAACATTTCAACGCCTATAAGATTTTTAAAATCACCATATAACTCCCTAGGCGCACACTTCATTTTAACTCTCAACACCTTGAAATATTTTCCACGCCTTATATCAACCTTACTCTTGGCGCACATCACACTTAACATTTTATTCTTAATGCCTTGGGATATTTCAACGCTTAGCATAAGCCTTAGAAAATATCCTTAACACCTTATGACTCCCCTACTTTTGGCGCATACTTCACTTAACTCCCCTTGGGCGCATTCTAAGTGTGGAGGAGGATAACGTACAAGCCTTCACCATGCTAGGTAACACTTTTCACCTTATTTACCACTTGTATTTACCATTTACAATCCAAACATGGGCGCATTTCCTTGTAGGAGGAGGACGAACTTGCAAATGCCTTCATGTGACTTTTCAACTTCCGTTTTTTTGTCTTCATGTGAGCCCATTTGGGCGCATTTAGGAGGGTGAGGAGGACGAGCATGCAAGTTGGGCGCATTTCCATACTTGTGAAGGATGAAATCTCCAACATCTTTGGGTGACCCTTCACCTTCCAAAATTTTGTCTTCACATGGACAAGTTTGGGCGCATTTTGCCCCTTGAGGAGGACGAATTTCCTTTGACTTGTTGACTTTATTCCACCTTGGGCGCATTTTGATGCATGAGAAGGATAAACATCAACCTTGGGCGCATTTTCATGTGTGAGGCGGATTTTCATGTTTGACTTTGCTTTGACCACCTACCTTGGGCGCATTTTGCCCTGGGTGGTGGATAAACTCACACTTAGAAATTTTTCATGCCTCTAGCTGAGATGGGCAGATTTCTCCATGCCTGCCAAACGAAGTTCCAGACTTAGACAAATTTTTCATCATCCTCGCCAGCTTACGTGCCCTGCTATTTATAGTAAATCCTCTGAAGCTTGGAATGGCCTGAAATTTTGAACGTAGCATCCTCATGAATTTATCAACCTGTCGGCATTGCCACCTTTAGTCGCCCTGCTATTTTTAGCCTGTTTCTGAAGGTGGCTTACTATAAATAGTAAGCTCATGTTTCTGATAGCTCCCAAGCTCCGATCGACGTGAAATTTGGATGAGGCGATCCTCACCACGTGACCTGTTGGCTGATATTGACGCATGCAGCTGATTTACTATTTTTAGCACGTTTCCAATTTGACTTACTATAAATAGTAAGTGCTCGGATTTGACTTGAAATTTACCCGTGAGATAGCTTAAAGGATAGCGTCGCGATGGTTTACATCGGTTTTCGAATTACGACTTTGATGCCTATTTTTTAGGCTCCAGTAGGAAACCCTAATTTGCGTGTATCGCGTATCAAAAGATCTCGGTTGCTCGTTTAAACGCTGCGATCATTCATTGATCTGGAAATGGCGGGAGGCGGTACAACGAGTTACACACTAAAATAGCAAGTTCCTTACTGAGTGAGAATCCTCATTTGCATGTCACACCATGGCGAAGCTCTCGAAAAACCCATCAGGAATCACCTGACATGCAAAGGAAACCTCGACATGCAAACCCTAAAAATAGCCTCAGAAGGCTGAATCCTGAAAGTGATCATCTCGACTTGCATGTTATATCATCGCGAAGGTCTCGAAAAACCCAGAAGGAATATCCAGACATGCAAAGAGAAACTCTGCATCTAGACCCTGAAATTCGCGCCGGAAGCCGGACTGCTAAAAATAGTAAGTCATCTGTTTTTGCTCAAATTTGGCATGCAAGCAGTCTGATATACTCTGAATGCCGTGTGATGATCAGAATCTCAAAATAGCTGACAAATTGCCCTGAATTTCACACTTACTAAAAATAGTAAGTACCTTGGAATCTGATGAAACTTGGCGGGAAGCCTGTTGGATGTCTGCTGACAACAATATTAAGTTCAATTTTCAATTTTCTCACTTGACCTTGAATTGGCCAGAAACGATGAAACCCTAATTTTAGACTTGGCCAATATTTCGCGTTTAAGCTCAAGGACGGACACAACCCCCCCGAAAGACGGACACCAGAAAAGAGACAGAGCGAGAGAGAGGAGAACACCCAAGCCAAAAGACCGGAACGGAGCAAAAATTAGGGGGTCCCCATCTTGAATGGGGCGATGTGTGAAAAGGTCACAACACTACCTTGCCTTCAAGTAAAGAATCTGCACTTGTTTATCGTGTGTTGTTGTGAATAATAAACTTATTCGGATTGAGATAATAGCTGTGCCACCTTGCCTTCAAGTAGAGAATCCGTATTCAGTTTATCGTATGATGTTATCAATAAACTTGTTTAGATTGAGCTGATAGATGTGCCACCTTGCCTTCAAGTTGAGAATCTATACTCGTTTATCGTCTGATAGTCAAACCTTGCTCCGTTTCCTCATGCTCTGTTTTCTTGAGGAGACTGGATAGAATTTAAGCAATTAAGTTTAGTTGTAGTTAGTGAATCTACGAAACCAGAGAAAATTCTCAGCTGCAACGTATATAGTTTTCGAGAAAGCCTTGTACCTCTACAGCTGAAACAAAAAGACAGGAATTAGTTTACTTTATTTCCCTTTGCAAGTATTTTTGTCAAGCACAACGAGGGAGCTTCCCCTCCTAATTTGAAGAGCACTCATTGCGTAGTGTGCATAGCTGTCCGTACCAACTCTTACTCCAGAGGTGCTAGTTGTTACGCCAACAATATGGCAGTGGGAGGAACTTTCCATCCTGATGCGAAAGAATATATGTGTTATCTCCTACGGATTCATGGATTTGAAAGGGCCCTAGCCACAAGGAATCTAACTTGCCATGCATTCCTTTAGGCTCATGCCTTTTGTCCCATAGTAGGACTTGATCTCCGATCTCGAAGTCTCTCTGATGAGCCTTCTTATCAAAAATCTTCTTCACTTGCTCCTGATGCTGAGTGATTCTATCGACAACCTCCACCCTTTCCTCTTCAAGCTTCATCAAGTACAACATCCACATTTCAATTGGATCTTTGTATTCTTCATCCTCCATTGTAGATGCCAACTGTAAGGTAGACAAATCCAATGTGATGGGTAGAATTGCTTTCGTACCATACAAAAGTGTATAAGGCGAGGTGCCAATGGCTCTTTTGGGAGTGATTCTATCCTCCCAAAGAGCGTCATATAACTTTTGTGCCAAGCCCGCTGATTTGAGTCAACCAGCTTCTGCACAATTGTGATTATGTTTTGTTTGATGACTCGGCTTGTCCATTACCCTGAGGATAATAATCTGATGCGTGTGACAACATGATGCCGTGATCAAAACAAAATTCCAATAGCTCCTCTGATGAGAAACACGTTGCATTATTAGTCACAATTTTACGAGGCACTTCGAAGCCGTGATCAAAACTAACCTAACTATGTACAAGAGCAGGACTCGCTAGAAGCTTAAGATGGGAAATAATGCTTGAGAAATTGCCCATTGACTGGCAATGGGACATCTTCTCCAATTAATGTCTTCAATCTAAATGCATTATCTCCCAAAATTTCTGAAATTTGATACGAACCCATCCATAGATTGTCAAACTTGTCATGGTCTCCTTTTCGTTCATGGGCTTTGTCCCAACAAAGGACTAAATCAGAAATTCTGAATGCTTTTACTCTCGCTCGCCTATTGAACCATCTCTTTACAACACCTTGATGCTTTGTAAAATTTTCCAAGGCTTGGTCTCTTTTTTCTTCCAAAAGCAATAGTTGTGATAATCTGGTTTTAACTCTTTCCTCTTGATCCAGACATTCTTGCATAAATTGCAAAGTTGGAATCCTCAATTGTATTGGGAACACAGGGTCTTGTCCGTACACCAGATGATAGGGCGATGTCCCCAAAGAACTTTTCACTCTTACTCTATCCACCCAAAGAGCGAATCTTAACTGTGCATGCCAGTCCCTTGGATTCTTGTCCAACAGCTTCTTGATCACGTTCAACAAATTTTTGTTCATGGATTCCGCTAATCCATTACCCTAGGGATAGTAATTTGACGAAAATTTTAAAGTGATACCGTACTCAAATGCCCAGTTAGAAAATTTTAAAGAAGAAAATGTAGGACCATTATCACATACCAAAGCATGAGGACAACCAAATCTAGTGATAATGTTTTCTTCTAAAAATTTAATTACAATATCAGTTGTGCATAATTTCAAAGCTTGAGCTTCCGACTACCTTGTACAATAGTCGGTTGCGGTCAGAATATACCTGTGCTGCGCAAAGAAGGGTGGGTTGATCATACCGATAAAGTCAAGTCCCCACTTCGCGAAAGGTCTTACTTCTATCACAAGTTGAAGTGGCATAGCTGGGTTCTTCTCTCATACAATAGTTACTTGGCATGTGTGACAAGTCTTCGCATGATCATATGCATCTTTAAACAATGTAGGCCAATAGTAGCCTACCATTAGGACTTGATGTGCTGTTGATAATGCTCCTCCATGACTTGTCCCAAACCTGGAATGAAAATGCTCCATTATCTGTCTTGCTTCCTCCTTTCCGGTACATCTCAGGTAAACTCCCTCATGGTCCCTTCTATATAATACTGATCCTTGTAACATGATCTTTGGCTTTTCATTCTTAAGGCCCTCTTTTGTACTGGATTTAGATGACTTGGGCATCTGTTGTTGAGCAAAAAATAGGTTATATCATTGTACCACTCATCCGGACATACCTCTTGTAATTCATAAACCTGTTGTACCAGTCCTGGCCCTGCCGCAATGGTTTGTGTTAAGGCTTGGCAAGGAACAATCTTCATTGGTTGGATTTCTACGTCGTACTCCTGAATAATGGTAACCCACTTGCCTCTTCTTTCTCCTACCTCATTTTGCATCAAGAGGGTTTTAACAGCTACATCCGGGATTATTGCAAAGACCTTGCTTCTCAAAATGTAATGTCGGAACTTTTTGATCACCTTGACTAAAGCATATGCCTGTTTTTCTACGTTCAAGTATTTGAATTCCGCATCCTTAAATGGTGCACTCATGAAAGCTATGGGGTGTTCATCTTTTTCATCTATCTTTTGAGTGAGCATTGCAGCACAAGAATGTTCTGATGCAAAAGAATGGAGGTAAAAGGGCTTTGTGTAGTCAGGGCTGACCAAGACAGGAGCATCAATAATGGCTTGTTTGATTTCTTCAAAGGCCTTCTTTGCTGGTTCTATCCACTCTATTTTTGCATCCTCCAACATTTCATTCAAAGGCCCGACTATTTCAGCAAATCCTGTTATGAATTTTCTTACAAAATTAATCTTTCCAAAGAAAGACCTTAACTCTTTTTGACTTGCTAGCAAACTGATCCTTGATATAGTTTCTACCTGATTAGGGTTGATAAGAATCCCTTTCTCTGTAATCACATGGCCTAGTAGCTTTCCCTCAATCACTTCAAATATGCACTTCTTTGGGTTCAATGAAATTCCACACCTTCTGCACCTTCGAAATATTTTCTTTAGGTCTTCAACATGACTTTCCCTTTTCTTGGAAAATACTGTGAGGTCATCCATGTAGACAATGATGCATTTTCCTACAAGATCTTTGAAGGCAATATCCATAGCCCTTTGAAACGTGGCTCCAACATTGATCAACCCAAATGGCATTCTTTTGTATGCAAATGTACCCCACTTTGTTGTGAATGCAGTCTTAAGTCTATCCTCATGTTCTACTAGCACCTGATTGTACCCTGAATATCCATCAAGGAAAGACATCATCTGAGATCCATTTACAATTTGCACTACTTTGTCCAATGACGACAAAGGATAATTATCCTTTTCTAAAGCCTTATTAAGATTTCGAAAATCTACACATAGCCGTAGCTCTCCATTCTTCTTGCGAACTAGTACTGGGTTGGTGACCCACGTCGAATGGCGTACTGGAAAGATAATGGCTGCTGACAGTAATTTTTTTACTTCCTGGAAGATAAGGGGCTCCAATAAAGGGTTTACTGGCCTCTGATGCTGCCTAAACAGTTTGCTACCTGTCTTGAGGGGAATTGTATGCGTGATGATGGATGTGTCATACATCTTTAGATCATCATAACTCTAGGCAATAACGTCTAAAAACTCTTTTACGCTTTTGATTATTCGTTCCTTCTCTTCAAGTGTGCATACTTTGCCAATGAGGACATTCTTAACTTCATCTTTCGTTCCCAGATTTACTACTTCATGTTGGCCACCCTCATTCCTCTGGTATTTGATTGCATGGATCTGGTCTTGATCAAAGATCCTTTCAAGTTGTATCATTCCCTTTGGGATGGTATTGGTTTTTAAATTCATTATACGATCAGCATCAAATTCAACTTCTCCTCTTTCTTCTTCTTCATCGATGACCTATGTGAGGAAGATGTCAGAATTTGTTAAGAAATCCAAAATATGTTTGTCATCATTAAATACTTGAAAATTCGTGACGTTGTCAGGTACTGATGGTGTCGATGTGATTTCAACTATAAATTTCTTCAAAGAATCCATCGCGAGCAGTTCCAATGAGCTTGCTGATTGTGCCAATGAATTTGCCACTTTATTTTGGGAGCAATGTATAGATTTGATATTGAAAGTATCAAAACTTTCAATGAGATCCCAAACCCGATTTCTGTATCTTGACAATCTCTTGTCATGGCAAACATACCTCTTTCTTGTTTTACTACAATTTATGAATCCCCATAAACATGCAAAATCTTGACTCCTTTTCTAATTGCGTGTAGCAATCCGTGGACCAATGATTCATACTTTGTCACATTGTTGGTGCATGGGAATTGTAACCTTAGTGCTGCTAGGTAAGTCTCACCTGATGGACTGATCAATTCATAACCAATTCCATTTCCTTTCTTGGACTTTGAACCATCAAACCTCAGAGTCCAAACTTGCTCTAGATCTTGTAGTTGTTCAGGGCTGAGTATTTCTTAAGCAGAGTGGACATGTGGAGACATACATTGAAGAATTCCAAAACATTGTTGTTATGGTTCCTGATATGTTCGAAAGACGGGTAGTTATGTTGTTTATTGAGGGTCTAAATGATAGAATGAAAGGCATAGTTAGGGCACTCAAGCCTAACACATTACATAATGCTATTCAGCTCACCTTAGACCTTGAGACTACATCTACTTCCTTGCAGCCCGCTAAGAAGAACTTCAAGGACAACAAGTCCGAACACAAGGAAGATGTAGGAAAACCAAATCAGACCAAGACTTTGCAACCCATGATGGATTTTGAAACAAGGAATGAGTTCAGGAGAAAGAAGTTGTGTTTTACTTGCAAACAACCATGGGAGCCTAGTCACAGATGTGAAGGGAAAGGTAAGGAATACCTTATAGAGGTCATATCTGATGATGAAGAGATCCCTAGTACAGATTCAGCAAGTGAGGAGAAGCATGATCATAAACAGCCAACACTAGAACCAACCAATAAATGATGGTAACAAAAGTTCTAGGATTTCTTATCTTTCAGGAGCTCCAAAGTACAATCCTTTTATCTTTGAAGGCATATTGTTTGGTTACAAAGTTTTGGCACTATATGATAGTGGAGCCACACATAACTACATTGATGAAGGTTTGGTAGAGAAAAGGGGTTTGCATTGCGATGATTTTGAGGGCTTTGATGTGACTTTAGTAGGAGGGCTTACTATCCTTTGTAGGAAGAAAGAAGTAAGCTTAGCATAATCTTTGGTGAATATACTCTTTGTGATGACTTTTATGTACTTGATTTGAAGGACAATGAAATTATACTTGGTATGCAATGGCTACATTCTTTTCAAAGGGTCATCCAAGACTTACAAGAAATGGAGGCGAGTTTCATACATGACGGGAAGCATGTTATTATGAAAGCTCTCAAATATACTTTGCCCCATCAAATAACAGCCAAGTCAATGATAGCTTTGGGTCATGATTGGCTTCATGAAGGCATACATCATGAATGTGAAGAAAATTGTGCTGAATTGACACTTGATGGTAAGCATTTGAATGTTGATGTTGAAATTGATGACAAGTTTATGGTTTGCCATGATATTATTCCTGATTTGTTTGAGGACAGCAGTCTTAGGGTTTTGCGTTCTCATGGAATAGATGTGCTGACGCCCTTACATGATAATACCATGGAGTCTTCTATAGATGGCACTCAAGAATTGGGTGTTAAAAATGAGTCCTGTGGAATAGATTCAAATCATAAGAATTCTGGTTTTTTATATCAGACTTGGGAACAAGATAGGAAAATGCTTACATGTTTTGACACATGGATAGATGAGGATAATCCAGAATTTTCAGTTGTTGTTGGTCATCTACTTGATAGTATTATTGACTGTATTGATAACACTCGTAGTGGATCAGCCATTCAAGAGTTGTCCTTGGGTTGTATTGAAGACATCCATAACTCAACTTTAGTTATATCACCAATTTTTTATGATATGGCAGCTATCTACTTGTTGATTGGTGATTTTATCTTTTTAGATTCTTCATTGGTTAATGGCTGTACTACTTGGGTTTCTACTACACATTCAGATTTGATATGGATTACACCAGCAATTCAGTTGCTTGGGATTGTGCGGAGGCATATCTATTTGATGGATATTGCATATGAGATCAATTATCTGCTTATACATGGGTATGATGACAGCATTGACATTGGTCTTAATGCTGGTTTGAGTCATCACAGCAGCATTTGGTGGCCTTATGGATTGAGAGTTTAATCTCACATCTTCTTACTGGTCTACCATAATGGGCGGGTGCTTCATGGAGACTTCATGAGAGATATCAGTTACATCTCTTACAGCAGGTTGGACAGATTGGTTTGGGATCCAGGTCTTGATTGGTTGGGTGTGACATTTCACATGGATTCCATCATATTGCTTCACGGATTATGGTATATTGATATTCCAATCAAAGTGGAGCCGCGGATTATATGGCGATTGCTTGAGGGCAAGCAATCCCAGGAAGGGAGGACTGTACTGTCCCCACTCTTAGTGTGACATCATGGTGGCACGATTCTAGCCCATCCAACATTCCCGTGGGTTAGAAGGCATAAAAAAGAGGATGAATTTTGGCGATAGGAAACAAATTTTGGTAGTGTATGAGAATCAGGAAGGTGTTAACCTTAAGCCAAGCAAAGCATAATGCTAATCTTCTTCCCACTTGCTAGTCAAAGCACATAAGGAGGTCTACTTGCTGGTCAAAGCAAGCAAGAAGGTCTATGTTGAGTCAAAGTAGGCAAGGAGGTCTCTTTGCCACACAAACAAGGAGGACAAGCAAGCAAGGAGGTGAGTCACCTCACCCAAATCTGATCAGATTATAGAAGCCACCATAAATTACTATTTTAAGACCAAGTCTGATCTCCTCTTTGGGGCGGTTGTAGGAAGCTTCCAAGATACATTTTATAATCTCCAAAAAGGAAAAAAGACAAACAAAATCAGATTTTTCTAGAAGGCTTAGGGAAACTTAGCCTTGAAGCAAAAGAAATTGAATATTTTAAAAGGAGAAAATCTGATCTTCTTGGGGGACGACTTGAGTAGTGCCTTAGCCTTGAAGCAATGTGAATATTTTAATAAAAGACAATCTGATTCAACCCTAGGGCCTTAAGGTCTTATTTAAAGGAGGCTGGGGTAATAGGAAGGACAGGCTATTTGGTGATTCTATCTTATTTGCTGAGAGATATCTCTTAATTGAAAGTGATTTGAGCCAATTCAAGGTGCTGCTCCCTTGAATTCAGTGGTTTGGTGTTGTTCCCATACCACCTTGTGAGGTGATTTCAAACAGAAACTCACCATTGAGCTCAACCAGATTGCGTTTAGCACAACTCCAGTTGTAGATTAGGACTTTGATTTGTGGAATAAGAGATTTCAAGAAGGTTGCTTGACATAGAAGGCATTTTAGGTGATTTCTACCTTCAAACATATTCAGATTTTCATTGTAGCAGATTTCAAGTTAACTTCATCACCATATCTGTGGAGATTTTGGCGACTAACCCTCCAGGAACCTGCAACACCGTATTACCAGTCATTTCCAGCTAGGTTTATCATTCCAAACACTTAGCTCATTCTCTTTTCTAGTAGCTAGGGTTTTATCTAGTGCTTTGAGCACAAACTGGGTATCATTGAAGGTCTGGAACTTAAAATCAGACCTACATATTGTAATATTCAGTATTTACTATTGTAACCAGCTTCTGGTCAAATAAAGAGGATATGCTATCTTGTTGGGTATGTTCTTGTTTATGTTCATCTTGATTGTTTGCAAAAAAAATTCTGTATTCAAATTCATTTTCTGTCATTATTGCTTTCAATCTACATGATATAATAAGTCCTTATTGAAGGCATAAGTTAAAGACAAGTCTAAAACTTTTAGACCAGCGAATAGGAAGAAAAAGTTTTCAGTTGGAACCTATAAGGGTTTATTTCAAGAAGTCAGTAGAGAAGTAACCATTCAACCTGCGGGTCCAGTCTCTTCCCAAAACCATTCCATATCCATCTGGGATATCAACTACAAAAATGTTGATGAATTGCTGAATCCTTGGATCAAATGATAATTGCATATGGATATTGTTTAACTCCCCTACAACTGGGACCTCTGTCTTATCCAACTGTGATACCTTCTTGTTTGTCTTTGTAGGAATCAAACCCAATCTGCAACATACAGCTAGAGGCATCACATTGCTGGATGCTCCTGAATCAATCAAACAGTTATGTAGGAGCTTATTGAAAATCCGAAGCAAAAGGAGGAAAGTGTAATGTCCCCATTTTAGCCATACGCTCTTCATTTGGATTTAGCCTATTTTTGAGAATCCGTAGGCTACTCAGTTGTGCAAAATTAGGGTTTCCTCTTTCAGATACTGCTCAGTTGGCGTTAAGAGGATGTTGTGCAGACTTACTATTTATAGCATTTTGCTATTTTTAGCAAGTCTATCTTTTGGTAGTATCTGTCTAGTAGCAGTTCAATCCTTTGTAGTTCAGTGTTCAGTTTGGCTTTCTGTTGTTTTCATGTGAACTTACTATTTATAGCAATTGGCTATTTTTAGTAAGTCTAATTTTGGCAATGGCATCATTAGCAGTTTAGCTCAAGTCATCTTGCTATCCATCAGTTTCAGTATTGGCTTTGGTTTTGGTTATCTCCATGGATTGAATTTTTATACTTAGTCAATTTCATGTTTTTCAGTTGTACCCCATGGCTTTGGTTTTGGTTATCTCCATGGATTGAATTTTTATACTTAGTCAATTTCATGTTTTTCAGTTGTACCCCACGCCTAGGCTTAATAACTTCATGATGTTTTAAAGAGGGGTCATTAAGGGGTCATGTTGAGCATTTAATGATTTAAATAAATGCTTTATTGTTGCAATTTGGAAATGGACGCCTAAAAGGAAAGTTGAATAATGTTTTATTATTTCAAAAAGTAAATGCTTAAAGGTGGCATCCTGTTGATGTGATTTTTGTGACTGCACCAACGCAGAATAAAGTCGCCAACGGCTACCCTATTCTCTCTTGATCAAAGTATCCAACACGCTATTGCGAGAGAGTTCGTGCGTTCAACTCCAAGGTTCTTTTAATGCGAATAGGCTCAGTTGGCTCAATGTGATTTGCTGGTATTTCAAGGAGACTTACGAAATTGTTCAACAGCAAAGGAAGGGCTTTTCACAGTTCGACAGATTTATCAATGAAGCACGGGTTTCCTATTTTAACCAGAAAGTACTGAATTTAAAGGGGTTGCAGGGTTTAGAGAGTCTAAATCTATTCTAAGTGTGGGATATGGAGCTCAACTTCAGCAAACTTTCAACCGAACTTCGTTTTGCCTCGCATCGGACAGCTTCCACGGAGTCGGTGCAATCTTCAAGGGAGATGACTAAAGATGTTCAAACCACCACTTGACATGAAGATACCATCACAACGATGCATACCATCATTCAAACTATGATTGAAGTTAGGCCCACAACATTTCCAGTTGACCCACAAGGCGAATTCACCATCAGCGAGCCAGCTAGTGGTATGGATAAGCCCGAAGCTTGCTTAGATCAAACACCACATTCCCGCTAACAACATCTACTTGCATAAAAATGAAATTACGCTACTTGCTACTTGAAGTAGAAGGGATGAAGAAACCTCGCTAGCTATCCATAACAAAGACGAATTTCACCATCAATGAAAAGATCTTTTATTATGAAAGTTTTACACAACAATTCTTGCAAAAAGTTTTCAAAGGAAAACTTTCCTTCTATTCAACTACACTATCAATCTATACTAAGCTACTTCTAAGTTGTCCCTCTACTCTATGCCTATCGCTAACTCTAAACTAATTTCTCTTGAGTTACAAATGGGGGGACTCCCCATTTTATAGATATGATCCAATGGGGGCTCATTACGGGTTGGATGGCCCAGTTATGCCACCTGACCCCTAAACAAGATTCGCCCTAAAAACTGCCACCAAGAGGAGTGGGGTAATAAATGAGCCATTAATGTCCATCATCCTTCTAGAAGATTCCAACTTTGAAAGCGTTCACACTGTTCTTGATCTTCTTCTTGACGTTGTTCTTCAACTTTGCTCGAGCTTCCATTCTTTTCTCCATCTTGAGTTTTGAAAACATTTCTTCTCTGTCACTAAGTCTCAACACTTAGCCATTTTCTTGCAACTTCTCTTCCTTCAAAGTTGAAATGTATTCGTGGAGTACTTGCTTCATCTTCCTAAGTCATCACCGCTTGGTCTAAACGTTCCTCCTGCAAAACAAGCAAGGAGAAGAGCATCAGAATACTTCATAATATAAATTCCCTTTACTTACTTGATTTTCATGTTTTGATCTCCAAGGGTTCATCGTTTTTCTCTATCCAACTTTGCTTTCAAATTCTTCATGCCTTAGCCAAATTTCCAACCCATCTTGTATTCTGCTTGGCGCACTTCACTCTGATATTTCATCCGACTCAGGCTCGAGAAAAAAATAAATAAATAAATAAAAAATGCTTTCATTAGGAATTTGATCAAAAAATATCTAGGCTCTCAACTTAAAATTCATCTGCCAAGGCGACATACTTCAACATCTTTTGCCTTTCTTGCCTTAGAAATTTTTTCAAACTTTTACTTAGGAAACTCATCAATCCTGTGCCCATCAAAAATCTCCATCTCGAAAGCCTCGACGAACTGTGGAAGACTTTAAAATCAATTTCTCATTGGAGATCTTCAATACCCAGAAGAAAATTTTCTTCAGAATTTTTCAAATTCATGGGTATACAACGAACAGGTTCATTTAATTTCTTGAATTTTGAACCTTGGAAAAACAAATTTATTCCTGTTCTTCACATCTGTGAGTATTTCTCGTTGCTCTGACTTGAAAATATTTTATCCACCTTGCGAAGCAGGCACTCACTGACATTTCCACTGGCACTTCATTCGTGCTTCTGAAAAATTTCACACTGCCAAGTCCAAGTGTGATTTTCCTAAGGAAGAAATTCTTTGTGCCTTAGAAAATTTTTGAATCACTTTGCATTTTTGAAAATTTTGCCTCAATCACCTTGCCTGCGAGGAAATTTTTATCAACTTTACTTGGAAAATTTTCCTTGAACGCCCAACATGTTTTGTTTATATTTCCATCACCTTGTATTTTACTTCACACTTCCATGAAGGATGGGCGCATTTTCCTTGTCATAGAGAATATTCTCAATGCCTTAGTATATTTTAATCTCCCCTTGGGCGCATTTTATGCTTGAAGAAGACATTTTAACTTTCAATGCCTAGTATATTTTATTCACCACCTCATAAGCCTAAGCGCATTTCACTTGCTGAGGTGGATTTAGCTTCAATGCCTCCCCTAGCACATCTCACTTCTTGTTCACCACCTTAGGCGCATATCACTTGCCATGGAGAACATGTTTCCAACGCCACCTTTGACCTTTGACCCCTTAGCTTCTTTCTTGGGCGCATATGACAAGAGGAGAGGAATAAAACTTTTTAACGTGACTCTTGAGCTTCCTTGTTTTGTCTTCACATGGCCCCACTTGGGCGCATATAGCATGTAGAGGAGAATATCATTTCAAACGCCTTCTCTCCTTTGACTTGTTGACCTTTCAAACATGGGCGCATTTGGCACTTGATGGAGGATAAAATCTTGTACTTAGAAAATATTTTGCATGTCTTGCTTGGAGGTGGGCGCATATTAGCATGTGTGAAGGATAAACTTTGTTGACTTTTTGACTTCTTTCTTGTTGAGCTTGGGCGCATTTTGGCATGTAAGGTGGATGAAAACTTTGACTTCTTCTTTGAATTCTTTGACCCTCTTGTTGCATGGGCGCATTTGGCCATATGTGAAGGACGAGTTCCATACTTAGAGAATTTTTTTAGCATATTGCTTGCATGTGAGGGCGCATTTTGCTATGTGTGAAGGATAAACTTTGTTGACCTCCTTGACTTTCTTGGGCACATTTCCTACTTGATGAAGGATGGGCGCAAATGGAGGGTGGTGGAGGATAAGAGTTGGATACTTAGAAAATTTTCATGCTTGGCATTACCTTAAGGGCGCATTTCAACATAGGAGGTGGATGAAACTTGTGCCTTAAAATTTTTTAGCACTATGCTTCTTCATCAAGCAGGGCGCATTTTAGCATGTCAAGTGGATGAAAGCTTCAGACTTAGAAAATATTTTAGCATTTCCACCACCTTAGGAGGGCGCATTTAGCCATAGGTGAAGGACGAACTTTTTCCTCATACTTAGAAAAAATTTTAACTTTCACCAGCTTTTCCTTGGGCGCATTTTAGCTAGGCAGGAGGATAAAGATCAACACTTACAATTTTTTTTTGACTCCAGCCAGCTTCACAACGTCCTGCTATTTATAGTAAGTCTCTTGACTTTCATATCTCGGAAGTTCGAAATGATTTGAAATTTTGAACACTGGTCCTTCATGACTCCATCAACCTGTTGACACTGTTATTCTGAGTTGGCCTGCTAAAAATAGCACATTTCTGAAGGTAGTTTGCTATTTATAGTAACTACTCATTTCTGATACCTCCACAACTCCATTTGATTTGAAATTTGAATGAGGCGCTCCTCACCCCGTGACCTACCTGTTGACATCGGCGCATGCTGCCGATTTGCTATTTTTAGCCTGTTTCCAAAATGACTTACTATAAATAGTAAGTGCTCCGTTTGCCCTCAAATTTTATCAGCAGATAGCTTGAAAGACGCTGATCGCGGTGGTATACACTGACCGGTTTTTGAAAATTCTGACTTTTTACCGCTCTTTTCGGGCCCCGAAGCTGGAAACCCTAATTCATCTTGCATGCATATCAAACGATCTCCGTTTGTCCTCATTTCTGTTGCATTGCAATCAGCTCGTGATTCTGAAGTGCTAGGAAGCGGCTGTCGGGATGCATCTGCTAAAAATAACAAGTTGCTGAAGGAGTGATTATCCTGCTTTGCATGTCACATCATCGCGAAGCCCTCGAAAAACCCACAAGGAATATGCAGACATGCAAAGAAAATCCTGACATGCAAACCCTAAAAATAGCCTCGGAAGGCCGAACTCTGAAAGTTGTTATCTCACTTTGCATGTTACACCATCGCGAAGGTCTCTGAAAACCCAAAAGGAATCTCCAGACATGCGTTGAAAAACCCTGCACCTAAGCCCTAGAATCTGCTCTGGAAGCTGAACTGCTAAAAATAGTAAGTTGTCTGTTTCAGCTCAAATTTTGCCAATGAGCAGCTTGATGTGCTCTGAATGCAGTGTGACTGTTAAAACTTCAAGAATGCTGAAGGATCGCCTGGAATTACACACTTACTAAAAATAGTAAGTTGTCAGAATCTGACGAAACTTCAGTGGAAACCTGCTAGAAGCATACTGACAACAACGTTAGTCTCAATTTTCAATTTATTCACTACATTTGGTTTCAAATTGACCAGAAAAGTGCAAACCCTAATTTTCAGACTTGGCCAAAATTCACATTTAAACTCAATGACGGGCACAATCCCGGAAAGATAGACAGCAGAAAAGAGAGACAATGACAAAACAACCTAAAATCAAGCCAAAAGTCCGAAATGACGCAAAAATTAGGGGGGTCCCCATTTGCAATGGGGCGATGTGTGAAAAAGGACACAACACGTCCCTCTTGGAAGTTGAAGTGATTCGACTTCTTGGAATTTGAAGTGTTTCATTTGCCAATTAAAACTTATATATTGCTGCTGTTTGGAGAGCTGATTATCTTTGAAAATATTGTAAAGTTATGCTGCTGGTTTGAAATCCAAAATCCGGCTAAGGGAAAGCTTAGCAATTCCACTCTATTCTTTGGGCCTGAAACTATGGTTCCCTAGATGGTGGATTGAGAGTGTGCTTCATTCAGAAGTGCATATTGAGCATCATTGTCAGAGTTTTGGTGAGATATTTCCAGTTTTTCATGTTGCTGATTATTATATGGCTGAATGAGATTTTCAAAAACAACTTCTTGTATGATTTTAATTTTGTTGTGGGTATTCAACAATCTCATTCCTAAGCTTATGGCGACCCTTCCTAGCAATTTTCAGATTTTATTTTGAAGTGTGTGATTTATTCTTGCAAAATCGCCCTTGCTAAGGGTCGTACCATGTTGGGTGCATTGGAAATTGTGCAAGTAAATTAATGGTTGCTTTTTGAAGCTGTTTCATCATCATGACATGGGCGCCTATCCTCCAGAGGTTCATTGCAATTGATTTCACTCAATTTGGAGGTAAATTGATAAAGTTATGTGCATTTCATTGATTCACAGGTTGTTGGTTTACAGTTTCAGTTTGCTGGTTTTATTATCAAACTTCAAAAGAATTAGATTTATGCTTCATTTTCAGTGTTTTGAGAGCTTTGTAATTTGAGAGAATCATTCTTCACATATTAGCATTGTTCTATTAATGTAATACTAGTAAATTGCAGAGTATCTTGATTGTAAGGTTGTGCATTAGTAGTACTAATCCAACAAATTTGTTATTGCTGCATTTACTTGTAATTTCTAAGCAAACATTAATTACCCCTGGATGGTTTACCGCCAGTGTGGTGAATAAACTTGTAACTCTCATTGTACCCACTAAAAAGTGGAGAATTCCCACTCTTAAGTGGATGCCCACCACAGCGGATGAATTAGTTGAATTGTTTGTAGTATTCCCCTCATTGCTTAAGTGGTTGAGCGGAAATATTTATGGCTGGTTTACCGCCTAAGTTCTTTCACTTTTGTAATACTTACTCCGCCATAAGTTAGCACCTAGCCTTCAAAGGGATCTTGTGTGCACATTCTTGGCATTGAGTTTATTTTGTACTTCTAGTTGTAATCATCTTATAGTTGTTGAGTTATTAGATCCTAGGGATCCTCTGACCATATGCCTGCCCCTCTTCCTTAAGTGGTTTTAGGGCGCATTCTTGGTTAGAGTTCTTTTCCGCATCGTTTTGGTTTGGAGCTAACCTTAACGGGTGCATGTGCATGTGCATTGTAATTGATATTGAAAATCAAGAGAAAAAATTAAGGGGCATATTTCAGAAAGGAGCTGGCTCATCTTTTCCTTGATAAAATACTACAGGGCTTTCGTTTTGCACACAGACTTCTATCTCCTTTGCTTTCATCTTATTAGTCTTCTCAACTTGTGGAACTTCTACATCTTTTGTCGAATCCTCCACCTTACTTTCCTTTGAACTTTGAAGTACTTGCTCAGTTTTAATTGTCTTATGATTTGGCATTTCATTACCTTCTTTTACTTCATAGATGCCTCGAGTTGCTTTGAAATTTCGAAGGCCTTGAGCAATATTCACTGACTGTGGTTGTTCTTGAGTATGTTGTGGCCACACATCCTGAACAAAGTTTATATTGTGTGGTATTTGCAGCATTTTGAACTGTGTTGGCTGGATTTTGCGTTGTATCTTTCAAGCTATCAAGAAATTTATCCCTTATCTCTAGTACTTTCATTAATTCAAACAAGGACATTCTCACCTTGAACTTCTTCACCTCCTCTATCACATATTAACTTAGTATTTTTAATTCATTTTTGGGAGGAGTAGAACTACTAGCATTACCACCTTGCCTGTATTGTTGTGCATCTCTTGGAAAACGTGGATTATTGCTTGCATTCGGGTGCAATCGAGTTTGAAAGTTGTGCGGAGGAACGGATGAAGTCAAAGGCTCTTGATTCTTCCTTTGATAAACCTTTGGCTGGTTGTTCCCCGTCTATTGAAATGCTTGTACCTCTTTTATGCCTTCTACCAATACACTATTATGCATAGGTGGAAAATAATAATTTGTCGTGTCTTCAATTGGTCCATTAGCAACCATAGGTGGACACATAGGAGGTGGCGCCTCCACTGGGTCATTAGCCGATGCTGGTGGAAATCTTCCAAATTGATCAGGTACCTGATATTGTTCAAAATGTGGCGGAAACGTGAAGTCCTCCAAAACTAAAGCTTGATCATACTTGTTGTGACCTAATTCACACCTTGCCCCATTGCAAATGGGGACCCTTGTTGTTTGCCTTTTAGGGTTTTGCCTTCGCGTGCCTCGTTTTGTCTGCTCTTCATTTGGGGTTTTTGAGTCTGAATTTTGAATGGTCACCCGAGTCAAGCAAATGAGTTTTAGCCTGGATCACTGTATAAATGTTGCCATCATGCTTAGAAGGCCTGGGAGACGAAGATCGACTGTCATTTCGCAATTCCGACACCTCCCGTTTTTAGGGTTTTTCAACCTGGGCCCCCTATTTTTTAGGACCTACCTTTTTGGCACTTTTGGGCAATTCTGGGATCCCTATTTTTTAGGGTCTATTTTTGGAAAGTTGCTATTTTTGGAAAATTTCTATTTTTAGAAAATTTCTATATTTGGAAAGGGGTCGAGTTTCAAAAATCCACTCAGAAGTTCGAAAAGATCAACGAAACTCTCAGAAAATCGATTTGAATTTTTTTTGAAATCATGGCTAAATTCTGGAAAATCACTGAAAAAGTTAAAAAATCTGGAAAAATCTTTCAAAAATCACAGAAAAATGGTGGAAAATCTGAAAAAATCAGTCTAGAGATCACTGGAAACAATGAGAAATCTGAGAAATCCATGGAAAGAATCTGGAAATCTGAACATTCATGGCGAGGTAATGACTGAACATTCATGGAGAAGACTGAAGTCTGTGAGAAATTCGCCTAAGTATGGAGTTTACTCAGCATGGAGAAGGGGAAAGTAATGTCAAAAACCTTCAGCTCACAAGTCAATGGCAGAAACAAGAAGGAAGTTCGCCTTAGCAAGAGAGGAAATGGCAACCAATCTGATGAAGTCCGTGCACAAAGAAGAAATGGCATAAAGTGATGCTAAGTCCGCCTTGGACAAAAATGAGGAGTGGCTGGGAGATGTAGCAAGTCCGCCCTTGTGTGGCATCAAAATGAATGAAGTCCGCCCATGTTTAAGTATCCAATGGCAAGGCCATGAAGGAAGTCCGCCTTAGTCAAAGGTTAAGTGGCAAGCAAAAGGAGAAAGTCCGCCCTTGGACAAAGCACTAGATGGCTAGACAAATGATGAAGTCCGCCTAGCCTTAGAGAGCAAATGGTTAGCCAAAAGCCAAAGTCCGCCCCAAGTCAAGATTGAAATGGCATGCAAACAGCTGAAGTCCGCCCTATCAATGGCAAGGAAACTAGCAAAGTCCGCCCTAAGTTAAGTGGATGAATGGCAAGCCAAGTGACCAAGTCCGCCCCTATCCAAAGGCTAAATGGCAACAAAATAAAGCAAGTCCGCTTTAGGGTGGCAAAGGAAAAAGAGACAAAGTTAAGGAATGGCTAGAAGATGGGTGAAGTCCGCCATGCTTAGAAGTGAGGAAAATTCAAAAGTTTTGCCTAAGTATGAATTTTGAGAAATTAAAAAATATATGCTTGGCACTTTGAAAATTCGCCTAAGTCCAAACATCAAAGTGTCTAGAGAAAATTTTTGCCAATGACTTAAAATCATGCCAGATGATTTAGGAAGATGAAATAAATTTTGGCCAAATAACTTTGGACGATTAAAAAATCATGGCCAAATAACTTAGGATGGCAATAATTTATGGCCAACGAAAGAGGGTAATGGCAAAGAAAAATTGGACGAAGCAAATTTATGGCCAAATAAAGTTGGACGTGGCTAAATAAATTTTGGAAAAAGAAAGGAATTCATGGCCAAATAAATTGGACGATAGAGATTATGGCAAGAAAATTGGACAAAATGAAAATTCGCCTAAGGCATTGGCAAGAAAATTTCGAAAAAATCAAAATTGCCTTGGACAAAAATAATTCGCCATAAAACGAATGGGTTGGAAATAACACATAAAATAATTATTTTAATTATTTTAATTGTTCATTTTTCAAACCCAAAGAGATGAGAAAATTCGAAATTGGAAAAAGAACAAAAGAGCTTTATTGAACTGGCAATAAAATTGGAAACTTTCCCGGACAAGATCGTTGAGGATAAAACTTGCCACCCGGAAGCGAAGTGAAAGACAAGTTTAAACTCGATTTGAAGGAAACAATGCAAATTTGCTAAAAAGATCGATTTTTCTCACCTCTATAATTGATTTCACTTCTCATTTGCACAATCATTCGATTTTTGAAGAAGGTGTGAGAAGAAACTTGTTGAGGAAATTTACAGCAAAGTGAAGGAAATAAAATTTTACCAGCTTGCATTGTGATTGTGATCACTTCTCCAGAAGTCACAGGCAGTTTTACTTTGTCCACTTCACTTTGGCATGAAACTTCATCGTTTATTTTCTTTCCAGCTTGATTTTTCACGAAGTCTAATTTGATAACTAGCTGCAATATCTTTCAAACTGATTTAAGTTTCGAATTCTGATTATTCTCTCTACTTTTTCTTGCAGATTTGTTTTTTGAAACGGTGAAGATGAAGTTTGCCAGCAAGGGTGTACAGCCACAGTCGAAAATCAAGTCCAAGTGGGAGCATGTTGTAGACACCGATCTTGGCCACGTTGACTTCGAAGACTTTAGGAAAAGAATGTACGGGACTGATGGACGTCTGCCTACACCAATTGCCATGAGGATGATGCGCAATGGAATCGTCCACGCAGCTGGATTTCCACCAGCAAAAGAATGTCTGGAGCTTATGGTAGAATGCGCATTGCACTACAATGCACGAGACAGGTAGATAGAAGCTCCTGACGGAAGAGTCCTTGCCTACTTGTCCGAGCCAGCAATCCAAGAAACCTTTGGAATTCCAGTTTACAATCGAACGTCCTACCGCACCAAGGGAGATGCACTCAAGCTTTACCAGAGCCAGCAGGATCTCTGTGCGTCCAACATAAACAAGAATTGGTTACTAAAACCCAAGCCTACTACAGGCAAGATGCCAAAGAAATTGATCAGAACTCATTTCAAAGAGTGAATATGGTGACATCGTTTTGCTACTAAACAGAATTGTAGGCAATTCCCATGGTGCACCTTTCGAAAACTGGATGTACTATTTTATTGATGAAATAATCACTGGAGTCAAGATGTTCAATTGGTCCAAAATAATTAGTGATAGCCTACACGAGCAGTTAGTCAACTTTGAGGAGACCAAAACTTTTCACATGAGCTCATATGTCATATATTCACTTGCAAGATATTACAAGTATTCTGGCTTGACCTGCAAGGGGGTGGTCGGCAATGGCGAGGGGCAACTCAAAGCCTACGATTGTTATCCGCAGCTGCAGCTGAAAGAGAAGTCTCATTTCCGACGAGCTCATGACGCCTTTTTGATGTACATCACCAAGCTTCTCCAAGGCGGAACTCACCAAAGAGTCTCACATGAGGCCAAGAGCCTAATCAGTCGGTATGGATTCTGGTTCATTCAGTATCCTAAGTTCACTTACATCAGAATCCAAGGATTCTCGGGAAATCCTTATAGACTGCCCATCTATCCGACCAACAAGATGGTTTTGCTGGAAGTGCTGAGGCAATTGGAAGCATATCAGAATATTCAAAGGCCAAAGCAGAAAGCGGCTGTCACCTTTCCTTTTTTCATCGGCAATATGGAGGAGTCATGTCCGACGGCACAAGCAACAGAAATTGCTCGACTGGAGATACAACAATATCCATTCATATCATACAAATCCAGGAACAATTTTGATCCACTCCATCACATCAGAACTGTGGACGGAGAGAGGTACAAGCATCGGGTTGACTTAGAGGACTTCTGGGCTAACACAGCCGATGAATATGACGTAAGAAGGAGGTTGTGGTCGAGATTGCCATTAAGCATGATAAGGGCAACAAAGCTCTTCAAAATACCCGATCAACTACAGGATGATGGAATATACTTGCAGTCGGGCTTCAATGAGAACGAGCCACTCCCCCCTATAAGATGGTTTGAACCTGAGATGGGTGACCTAGCAACTTTCATGCGGCCTGTTTTCAAGTATTCTCAATGGTGGATAGATCGGCAGGTAGAAATTCTAAGGCAAAGAAATGTGCAATTCACCTATGAATTGATGGGCGATACAGAGTCTTGTTCTTCAAACGCTGGTGCATCTCATGGAGATGGACCAACAGATGCCGCCAACTCGAGAAAGAGGAAGGAAGTTGATAAATCTGCAAGACAAGACAAGGATAAAATGGTAGATGAAGGGCCTTCTAGAAAGAAGCACAAGTCTAAACCTCTTCAGTCGGCCACTTCCAGAAATATAGAAGAAATACTCGCCATGGATAAAGAGTCTTTCGAAAATGCTAGGATCCCTTCTCCAGTCGAAAATGTGGAGCCAATACAAGTAGAAGATGATGGTCAACCTTCTCCAGCAAGCACAGAGATCCTAGAATCAGATAATGATACAGATATTATGGATGGAGAATTCGAGGAAGGAATGATTTCCGCCCTTAAAGGAATCCAAGAGGACCCATCCGTCCAAGAAATTCAGGGTATGCAATTGATCCAAGAAGTTCAAAATATGTCGGAGATTCAGGAAGAGCAGGAAGTACAGGATATACAAGACGTCCAAGATCAACAGGAGGACGGAATTGAGCAGCCAACAATCCCAGAGTGGCTGAAAGAAAGATTGAAAAGAAAGGCACCAACGGAGGTACCTGAAGAAGAAGAGGATGACACAGATTTTCTAGCAAGACTAGAGCAAACTGCCCCGAGGAAGAAGGCCAAGAAATTCTCAACCATCCAAAGGGATGAGGTTGGCAATCGTACAGTGCAAGTTGCAATACCTACAGCCGACAAGTTCCAAGATGAGATCGCCCCTGATGAATATGCCATCACGACCATTGACATGGGTCCTACAACAAAAGGGCAAGAGGTCGAGGACTTGGACAATTCCGTGGCCACCATCAAGTCCAGGTTGGAAAAAGAAGTTGCCAAGAAAAAAGAATATAAAAAAGAAATTCAGTGCCTAAAAGATTACATCCAGCACTTGACCAAGCCCCTAAATGAAGGTGACCAAGCAGCGCTTCCACCTCCTAATTCTTCACGAGAACCAAGTGCAAATTTTGAAGAAGAGCTGACTACAGCAAGGGAGGCTAAGGACTGGATGGCTGGGAGGAAAGAAGAGGCGTTGGCATTTGTAGAAAAGTTGGCGCAAGTAAATGAGCAAGCTTCCTTTATGCTATCACAAGTTGCAGACCTGGCGGAATCATGGAGTAGTCTCGAAGATATTCAAAGTAGGATAATCCCATGTATTCGGGAATTGAAGGGCATCTCGAAGCAAAGGTTGATTGAGGACAAGGTTATTGAAGCTGGAGCGGCATATGATTTCAATGGATGGTATTATGCTCTGATCTCAAGAAGAGGAGTCCTCGAAAAAGTGAAGCAGGATGGTGCCAGAGTTGAAGAACAAGCAAAAGAAATTCAGAGTAAAATTTATGAAATGGCTGCAGATATGCTCGACAAGGATACTGTCCGAAAGAAACACTTGCGGCCAAAGAATTTAAAAGAACAAGTACAGAAAATTTTCTCCACCACCGGGCCAATCATGAAAGAAAACTTCACCAAAGTATTCAACTTCATGGCCGTCAGGAAATTCTTTCTTGCTGCAGGAACCAGAATGGGCGACCATTTTTGCAAAGTGTGCTGAGAGCTTGGACTTGCTGGAGTACAATGTCAACGTGCTGCCCGACATTGCCATGGAAGAGGTCGGCTTGATCGTGTCCAGATTCGCCGAATGCAAGGCCGCACAAGTGGATAAGGATGCCACTCCAGATGTCTAAAGTTCTCTCTAGTTAACTGGTTGAGGTTTTGGAAACCCTAATTAGGGTTTAGTTCTGTTTAATCTGGGCCTTTGATCCTGAATCAATCTCGGCCGTTCATTGTAATTCAGAAAAACTATATAAACCCCCCCCCTCACTCTCTCATTTTCATAGAGATATAGATGATAGATTAGAAGATATAGAGGAGATTAAGAAGTTAGAGCAGATTCAAAGAATTAGATTGTAGAAAATAAAGAGAGTTTTTATGAGATTGTTGTGAAAACACTACTTTGATAATAAAGTTCAAATGCATGAGGTGCCTTGAATACTTGATTGTCGAATGGTTGCATGGTCGCATATTTTCTTTCTCGCTTAGTAAATTTGAATTATGATGTATGTTAGAAGAATGATAGATTGATAACGGAGATTAGTGAAACCGAGCTCATACTTTCTTTGAGTGGATGATTTTCACTCAATGTGCAAAGTTAGACTGAGCTTTATCGTGGATGCTTAACTTCTGTTTGAATAATTATTGTTCGATTTGATGGTAATTATTCATTACGTGAAAATCACAAGCACATTCCCAGAAGATTGCACTTACTTTTTGTAGTTGTCGTTTAACGTGGCGAAGCAGAGTATTGTTTATTTGGTTTCATTTAATCCATGTCTTCTCTTGATTTCTTAGGAATAGTATAGGATCTCTAAACCCTTGATCTTTTTTCACTTTTTTTTTTTTATATAAAATCAGAAAATCCAAAATGATACTGCATTTATGTTTCCGCTTTTCCGAGTAACTTGCAAAAAGTAAATCTCAATTGTGCCCCCAACAAATCACATCCATACCACAAAGTCTATCCGCATTCATCTTAAACATTGGGATTACCATATGATCTTACTTGCAATCTTAGCATACAAGGTAATTTTTCAAGAGGGGATAGAGCGTCTTTGAACACTTTATTCTAAAATGTTTGTTGTGTCATAAAACACGCATCAACAATACTTCACTACAGGGACTATAGCAGTGGATGGGTCATCTAGTGCTTCCCTCTGTATCTCTCTTTGGAAAATATCTATTGCGAGTTGAAACTCTCTACACTGTGTCTCAAAATGTTGATCAATGTTATGCAATCAACACCAACTTGACAAGGATGATTCAATGAGGAGTACATTTTTTGTTGGTCGACTCTCTCGAGTTGTAGGATTGTCCAGTGGTGACGGTACATTTCCATTGTTTGGTCCTATATTCCATGTTCTCTTTTGATATCCTTGATTATTACCACAATACCCTTGAGCATTGCTTTGATAAGCTTGATTACTTGGTTGACCTTGGTAATTTTGATAATTCTGATGACCTTGATTTCCTTGAGGAGTATGTTGGTACCCCTATTGGTTCCCTTGGAAACCTTGATAATTGCCTTGGTATCCTTGTGGATTCCTTTGCATGTTTTGAAATTGATTGTTTTGATTTCTCAAATGAGTTACCTCAGTAGATAGCTTCTTCACCTATTCGATCAATTCTTTCATCTCTTCTTTTTCTTCTTGTGTCCTTGTAGATGTTGTTGTATTTTGCAAATACACTGGTTGTGAAGGTTGTGCTTGAGAAAGGGGACCTCCTAGATGAATTACCAACTGATTATTGGGAGGTGGAATGGGATTCATTATTGGTGTGTGATGTGCCAATGCTTGAATGGTCCCGGATATTTGATTTGGCATAGCAGCATACCCTAGGTGATTGAGTGGTCCGACAACATTCATACCTAAATCAGTGTTAACCTTGATTTCTTCTGCATAAGCTCCCTTGAGATCAGCTAGAACTGGGTTGGCTCTTCTTACAAACATAGATGTAAGACTATCCAGGGCGGCATAATAAACTGGTAATGCTGTGGCATCATTCAAGTTGTATGGATCACATAACCTTGTATACGCCTTACGAAACCTGTTGTTAAAGGCATTGATCGGTTCATGCTCTGGTCTGTTTACTTCAACAAATTGTCTGTAAAGTTCAATTGGGGTGGTTGGCAATCTTAACTTTGCCAAGAAGACTTCCTTTAACTGTTGTCAGGTTCAAACTGAATTCACCGATAAGTTCACATACCAATAATATGGTTCTTCCCCTAGAGAGTATGGGAACGATTGACAAGCCACATCTTCATGTTGGATATCCCTGTTTTGGAGAGTATCTTCAAAAATTTTGATGTGTTCATCAGCTGTATGATTAGCATCACCAACCTGGAACTTGGAGCAAAAATGCTCTGGATTCTTTGGCATGTCATGATAATCAGCAAATGTAGTAAGAGGGGACACATTTTGAGGACGCCAAGCCATTGGAACGTTTGGTTGATTTATTTGAATTGGTTGTGCAACTACTGGAACTTGTTGAGTATTCAGTTGTGTAGTACTTGGAATTAGAATACGCGGTGGTGGGGTTTGGAACAAACCGAAAATGTCTTCTCCACTTGGTAGGTACTTCTTCACTAGGGCCAACTGCACTTGATTTTCCTTCTTGTGATGCTTCTGTTTTCTTTCTCTGTCTATTTTTATAAGGTGACAACTCTACAAATTCTTTAAAAGAACCTAGAGTAGATCTAGTTACTCTTCAAAATTTATTTGATGAGAAAGAACTGATTCGATCTAGGGTGTCTTCCTTCAATCCTGTCGAGGACGTGCGGGAACTACTTCAGGAGCTGGTTGATTTGCTTGTTGAGGAACTTGTTGATTAGCTATCTGATTTTGTTGTCTTTGAAGTGCTTCAAACATTTGGATAAGCAAATCTCTTTGGATGGAAGACTCAATACGTTGGGCTTTCTCTTCTTCTTCCTCTAACACAAATTGAGTTCGCATATACTCTGCAACACTTCTCTTGGTTTGCCAGGAAAGAGTGTTCAATTGAGAGATAATGTCTTCTTGCTCGTCTTGAAACCCAAGATTTGGTTGCAATACTGGGAATATATCCCTATGTGGTAGGACCATCTTGATTCATGTCGAGTTTCTGATTGTTGCAAGCTTTTGAATGAACCGTCCTTTGGATGTTGGCCCTCCTTGTAGCGCCAATTTATGTTGATGCGGGTTTTGTGACCTCAACCAACATTAGAATAAAATACCCAATGGAATATCTTACTCTCTCTTGAACAAAGTTTCCAATGTGCTAAACTAAGTGATCACAAAGTAGACTCCAAGGTTCCTGATGCGTATAGGATAATCTCAGTTGGTTTGCTATGTTTTGTTGGTATTGCAAGGGGGACTTATGCTCAAATTATTGGTTCAATCCTTCTTCCTTTAAGACTCTTGCAACAAATTTTCAACACTTTGGAATATGGATACTATAGTCTACGAGTGTTGAGATTTTACTATTGTCGATTTTGAAAATAAAATGAAAAAGGATAAGGGTTTAGAGACTAGACTAATTCTAAACTATTCCTAAGAACTCAAGAGACAAGTGTTGGATGGCGAAATTCAAACATATCTTTGCTTTGCCAAGTACAATGACTACAACAACTAGACAAAGATGACACAATCTTCAAAGGGATTCGTGAATGATATCCTATTACTCAAGACCATCATCAATTCAAACAATGAACATAAGTAATAGAATTCGAGTTTAGTAATTTAAAAGTTCAGACTAACCTTACACATCAAATTGAAAATCATTCAATTGAAAAAGGTATGAACTAATTTCACCTTATCAACACTATTAATCCTTCATTCATTTAAAATTGCTGAAAACAAATCTATTTTATTGAGGAAATATGAAACCATGCAAGCTTTCAAACTAACAAATGCTCATCAATGAGTCAAATCATTATTTTGATAGCCCTCTTAGCAACAATTTCACAAGTCTCCCTGAACAAATGAAATGAGAAGGTTTTATACAGACACCCCAATTACAAAGCAACGACCTAGATTGATCTCAGATCAACGGCCAAGCTTATTCCCAAAAATGCTAATCCTAAAAGCATAACTAACTTCCGGGACACATGACACAAGGAAGATGAGCCACTTGGAGTATGGAAAACACTGACACTTCGCAAGCTAATCAAGTAAGCAAGAATCCAAAATGCAATTCCCCTTTGCTTGCTCTCTAGCTGCGAATGCAAGGAACCTTGTCATCACTAGGTCGAGTTCCTCCATTGATATGTTTGGTAAAGTATCCAGTTGCACTCCAATTACATCCAAGGCTTCAATGCACTGAGCAAAAGTACTCTCCCACTTACCCTCTTGCCTCTGAAAGTTATCCATAAAGATCAAGAGGGATGACATATCATTCAGCTGATTTTCATTAATAATCTCCATTTCTTTAAAATAAACATTTATAACATTTTCATTTAAAGCTTCCAAATCCAAACCATCTGTATCATGGGCCTCCTGTCTTGTCAATCCTTCAAGTGATGTGAGGATCTCGAGTTGTATCTTTCCAAGAGAGTTTTGCATACCAGCACATTCTTCTTTCATCTCATCATATATTTTCTTTTTCGTTAGCAAAGAATAGTACCATCTGTTGAAGTCATAAGAAGCTCCATTATCAATAAGACCGTCTTGAACCAACACTTGCATGGATATTTCCTTTAATGCCTTTAGGCGAGGTATCACCTTGTCTTCTATGTTTTGGAAATCCTCCCAACTCTTTTCCACCTAGCAAATTTCACTTACAAGCAAAACTGACTTATCATAAGTTCGAACACACCTCTCCAGGAATTGCTCCACTTGCTTTGAAATATTTTTGATCCATCTTCTGGTTGCTTGGCTTGTAACTCTCATTGCTTCAAGGTTGTCAACAGATTCCTGAGGAAGGGAAGACGGTGGAATGAAAGCCTCATTCTCTTGCCTTAGTGGGGCTGTTATTTGCTAGATAAATTCTATCAATCTCAAATTCTCCACTTCTAATCTTTCTTTCTTCTCCTCTGTTCTGTCAAATTTTTCTTTGATAGCCCTTGAAGTGTCTACTAGCTCATGAAAATCCTGTTCTATTGAGGTTGGTCCAATGTCCAGTGTTGTAACTTCGTAATCCATAGGGGTAATTTGGTCCCTAGGCTTGCCAAATTTTGGAACTGCTACCTATAAGATCCTAGATCTTGTACCATCTCTAGTGATTTGAGAATACTTCTTAGGTTTCTTTGGTATCTTAGCTTTACCAATCCTTTCCAAGAAGTCTTGCATACTTTCAATTGGCTGAATTTCATTCACTGGCTTGGATTTCTTCATTAGGCTTTCAGTCAACCAATCTGGTATAGTAGATAATTTCATCCCATCTTCCAGCTGAATATCATCATTTATCCCCTTCAAGGCAGAAATTATCTCATCACCCAATTCTTCATTGGTTTCTAGGATCTTAGTACCTCCCATGTCTTCAATCATAAGCGTATCCTCTCCCTCCAAGCAATCTGTGAAGGTTTGTTCTTGAAAAGGTTCTAGCTGTTCTATCTCTTGAAATTCAGCTCCTTGTTCATGATCTGATTCACATTCAGCAATAAACGCCTCTTCCATTACCCTGATGGATGGCGTACTTGAAGATGATGGGGTTACATTAACCTTCTGCTTCTTGATCTCTGACTCTTCACTTGCTATCTCTTTTTCCTTCTTGAAGATAATCGGTCATTACTTTCCTTTTACTTGAACTTGGAAGTTCACTAAGACCTTCCTCTTTTCTTCCAAATTCAGCCGCTTCACCTTGACTTCCTTCATTGCTTAGTTTAGCATAGGTAAGGGAGATACCTTCTTTTCTCAATCTACTAATTTGGTGATCTACCCACTCCCTGGAATTAGCTATAATATCTTTCATTAATACACTCAAATCTGCCAACTCAGGCTGTGTCCAATTCAGCAATAAGATGGGCTTATTCTTTTCTTGTTCAAATTGGGAATGTACTTACTCTGTTGTCCTTCACTTGGTCTGGAATAGGGAACAAGTTGCACCTCTTCACAAGATCTATTGGAATTCTAGACCACATCTTCTTAATTACTCCATACTCATCTACTAAGTTGGACCAATAGTCTTGCATTACATGAAGTGACTTCTTTCCATGAACTCTCAAGTACGGATCAAAATCTGACCTTGGCTTATACATGCCCAATTTATAAAACTGCAGTTCTGATTTGGCTGTCTTGGCTGCTTGTAACGAAGGGCATAGTTCCAACATCTTCCCTATCACAATAGGAGAATGCACTCCTTGCTTATTTTCTTTCTTCTAAACAAAATCCAAGTGAACCAACTGTCTTGCAACTTCAAGCATGACCACCTTATCTATTAGGTACCGTGAGAGTTTGTATGGAGCTTCTGCAAATCCGTGGATCCTTAAATATGTGAAGGTTGGAATTGAATGAACCATGATCCAAATTTTTCCAGCAATGCCATAGCCTCCTTGGACAACCTATTATGGATTCCTCCTTGAAGTAGTTGAGTGATGTACATGAGAAATGCATCATTGGTTATTTTGTAATTGTCTTTATAGTGCAACTGTAGCTGTGGGTAACAATCATATGCCTTGAATTGGTTACTCTGAGGCCCTACTTCTCCTTTGCAGATTAATCCTCTATACTTTGTAAACTGGGCTAGGATGTACACTACGTAGGAACTCATGTAGGAAGTCTTTGTTTTCTCTAGATTTCTCAGCTGGATATCAATATTGTCACTTATCAGTTTAGCCCAATTTATCATTTCCATTCCCAATACAACTGCCTCCATATATGGGAACATCCAAACTTCAAAGAATGCCCCTTGAGGAGTACCCATAATTCTGTTTAGCATATGGATCATATCACTATACTCTTCTTTGAAATCAGTGCAAACCAGCCTCTTGGGTAACTTAGAGCGATGCTTCTTTGGTTCCTTGACCTAGTTAGTGTTGACTATGTCCATACAAGCCTCCTTCACTTGATCAAACATCGCTTGTGATTCCTCTTGAGTTCTGCTCAAAATCTTGTGACGACGAGGAATGCCAAACACTTCTCTAATTGAATCTTCAGTGAAATAAGCCAAAGTAATCCCATTAGATGCTTTGATGGATCGTACTTGTGGATCATATCTTCTGGCACATTCAACTATCAGCTCACTACATTGAACTGCAGGTGGAAAACCAGCTGCTTGGTGAAGTCTCCATTTAATCATGTTGGGTGCCAAACATTCTTCTCTTGTGCTGAATTACGTTGAATTGCTCAAAGTTGGTGTCTCCAACTTTCTTCCACTTGGATGATAGCTGGGATTCTGGATAAAATCCTTTGAGAACCTCCCTGACTTGATTCTTTCTAACTCTTCCTCCCACGTTCTTTGATGTAGACATGGCGCCTGTATGAAGCTTGAAGTTAGAAAACATGCATAAATTGTAAAGAAGGCGTTATACTTAAAATTTTAAGGCTGGGTGAGTGTTCTAATTAATTGATTTAAAATTCCAGAACTCAATTGAGAGGGTTGATTAGAAAATAAATTCCGAATTTGGCTTGTAGTAAATACAAATATAAAATGAATTCTTATTACCAACCCTTGCTCTCTCAAGAATATTCAGAGAAATTTAATTATTTTGCTGGAATTTGTGAGCTTGAAGCTGGAATTTATCTGCAAACTTAAGGTTTAAATTCTCATTCTTCTCCAAATTCGCAGCTTGTGAACCTGCAGAAGCTTGAAAAACTTGGAATTTTGAGAGAGTATTTGACTTCTTGTTCCTTGAACTAATCAAATTTGCAGCTCATGCAAAATTGAAGGACGCCTATGGCTGTGCTAAAGCTTGTTGAGAGAAGTTTTAACTTGTGTTGAATGAAAAAAAACTCTTCAAATGCCTCCTTTTATAAGCAAAACCTTTCCTTTTTCACAAAATTCGACCTCCCTCCTGATTGGTTGCTTTATCTAAAAAAACATAAAGAAAACTTATCCTCCTTTTTGATTTTTCCTTGGGCACCCTCCTTGCTTGCTTGTGAAGTTTTCAAATAATAAAAAAAACTTAAGTTATTTTTAATTTAGCTTGCTTAGGAAAATCGACCTTTATGTGGAATTTTTGACTTTGGAACTGGATTTTCCTTCCTTCTCCAAGCAGACTTCATGCCTTAGTCAATTTTGTGGGTTTCTTCTTGGGAAATATGCCCCCCAACTGGAATTTTCATCATTGCAAGCGGATTTCTTACCTTAAGGGGGTATTTTTGATTTTGAAAACTTCAACATGGGATTCTTGAGGTTTTAACTGGATTTTCCATGATTTGCCTCAAGCAATTTTATCCATTTCGAGTCGAATTTCTACTTTTAGATATATTCACCCAACTGGAGTTTTACCTCATGAAACTGGATTTTACTCTTGGAAGTGGGCGAACTTCAATTGAATTTCTCAATAATTCAACTGGATTTTCCATGATGGGCGAACTTCACGACTTGAGGAGGATTTTCTCATGTATGGGGTGAACTTTATAGGTTTTCTACCTTGATACCTTCGAAACCCTAACCTTGGCACTTTCTAAAAATAGAAAAAAAGCAAAAAGAAAATTTTCTAAAAATAGTAAATCCCCGATTGGTCTCAAAATGCCAAAAATGGAACTTTCGAAAAAGCAAAAAAGCAAGGTTGTCCAAATTTGCCTGTTGAATAGTTGTTTTTATTGCAACAACCCTTCTGAGCACTACTGTGGCGTCAAAAAGTTCATTTGACCCTCCGAGCACTAACCTGACCTACTTAGCCTTCTCAAATCTTGACAAATATTAACTCAATCCCAGACCTTGAACGTGCTGACCCATCTCTACCTCGAAAGAGACTCAAAGAAATTGAAGCTACTGGTAGAACCAACCCTAACACTAAGACTGAAAAGGAGGGGTCCCCATTTGCAATGGGGCGATGTGCGAATAGGTCACAACAGTGCCCATCTCCTGTTGAGTTAGCACACTTTTTACCGCTGGATTGGTGACAAACACCGTTGTATGTGAATTCAAAATATAAAACCTGAAAGCCTTAACAACTATGACGACAGCATACGCATTCTTCTCAATTTGAGAATAGCGCGATTCACTATCTTTGAAACTCACGCTCATGAAAGCAATTGGAGATTCTCCTTCTTCATTGAGCTTCTGAGTCAATATAGCAGATAACATGTGTTCCGACGCATAACAATAGAAGATAAAATCCTTCCCAAAGTAAGGACGAACCAACATTGGTGCGTTAGCAATAACTTCTTTGATTTTGATAAACGCCTGTTTGCCTTCTATCCATATGAAAGTGGATGTCTTTTTCATCATGGCTGAGATCTCGTTCGTCAGCTCCGAAAAATTTGGTACAAACTGTTAAATTTAAGTGATTAGATTAACATGTACATAAATTAATTCAAAAATAACACAGTACACAGCAGATACCCTGGGAAAACCCTCCTCTTGAGGGAGAAAAACCCAACCAATAATATCTCTTATATTATTGAGTCTTCAAAGTGAATGATACATCTACAATAGGCCAATCAAAAGGCCAACATACAGCATCACAAACTGATGCTAATACAGACTGTATGAATACAGCTCTCTAATGAATATCTCAAATCGCTCTTGCATAAGCTCGCATATGAAAACTCTTAACTGAACGTGAATGAACTGAAGTGCGAATGAATTGAATGAACAAATGTTAAACAAATGAAGTGTAAATATATGAGATGGTGGAAGAGACGCAACTCTTCAAGAAGAAGGTCGGCTGACATAGAGATAATATAAAATACAATAATAAGAGGTCGGCCTCTCATAGAAACAAGTGCCTCTTCACAAGTCTTCAAGTCGGCCTTCAATAATCCCTTTTCATTTGGATGCCACCAATGAGAAGAAAGTCGACACATATAAAAACTCGTGCCAATTAAGAATACAAATTAAATAGCTCTCAAGCTATAATTTAATTTATTCAATCAAGAACAAATACTGTGCTGGAAGGATACGACTGAAGCTGAATATAACATCAACACTCCCTCTCAGCTAGGGAGGATACTTCCAACTGCACAAAGCAAATCACCTCAACGTGATGCCTATCACTATGGCTACAACCATGAGTGAACAAGAAGAATATCACCTCATCGTGATATCAGATATCGCCTCAACATGATATCAACCATAATGGCTACAACCATACTATGGTAAGTACAAGTGTTCATCACTTGCGTGATGCTGTCACCTCAACGTGACTTTCACCATGACTCTCTCAGAGGGTGAAACACAAGTACAACATGTGTCATGGAGTCACACACGACATCCACCATGACTCTCTTAGAGGGTGGAAACAAGGGCTTTGACCTCAAATCTCAGAAGAGAAATGCATTAACAAGGGCTTGCACCTCAAATCTCCTTCAAAGAGAAATGCATTAACAAGGGCTTGCACCTCAAATTCCTCCGTGTCAGAGGAAAATGCATTAACAAGGGATTTCACCTCGAACTTCTCTCACATAGAAGAACTCATTAATCAAGGGATTTCACCTCAAACTTCTCTCGCATAGAAGAACTCATTAAATAGGCTCACTGATACTGAGACTCTTTCTCAGTTAAGGCCGGATTCTCCACCATACCAAGCTTATCTCAAGAGTACACAAACTTGATTCTGGAGAGAGGCTTGGTGAGAATGTCTGCCGTCTGCGCATCAGTGTTGATATACCTCAACTGTATCGCCTTCCGCAATACCATATCTCTGATATAGTGGTACTTAATCTCAACATGCCCAAATAATCCTGCAAGGAGCTTACGAAGCCACACTGCTTCCCAAGCTGCCATACAAGCTGCAATATACTCTACCTCGGCTGTACTCAATGCCACAGATCGGCTGTACTCAATGCCACATATGACTACTTCCTGCTGCACCAGGATATCATAGCAGATCCCAACCTGAAGAATATCTCAATCCATATCCAACTGTGCCATGCACATATCTCGGGATATGCTTTGCTGCAACAAGATTACCATCTTCTTCAGGCTCAACAGGCTCCCTCTGAATCTTCAAGCACTTGCATCAACCTTCTGACTTCTTCGTCCAAGATTGCCTGCAACACTTTGACTTAGATAAATGTTTTCCAGCGCACACCTCTGGTACTGAAGAGAGTTCAGGATAGTCCTCCTCGACCTCATCCCAGATCCCACTATTCTAAATAGGTTTGTGGGGCTACCAATGACAAATCCAAAAGACAATCTTGGGCAATTTTGATCTCAGCAGTTGAAGGGATCCTCTAAGGGTTTACAACAATCTTCACTTCTTCTCAGTGAGTAACAAAACTCCCTCTTGATCCTTGCTTCAGAGATTGAAAAGATGACTTCTGGAAGTGAACTCCCTCTGCCCACTAACTTAGCTGCTTGATCATTTCTTTGGTCGGCATGACTTCCTCATGAGATGCCTCAAGCTTTCCATCACTAAGCAATCTCTCAACACCTTCTGCTCTTCGATCTGTCCTGGAAGCATTTTGGAGAGAGATTACTAACAGTTTATTACTATCCAAAGAAATACCAAGACTAGAATCATACAAGGTTTACTATCTCAGGTTATAGCATAAATACATAATAATTTATGAGCAATATTAAAACATAAATGAATCAACCTATAAGAGAAATATATCAAAAGATCATAAACTTATCTTTATTTGATATAACTCTTTCTTCCATCTTTTACTCCTCTTGAGAGTGCCAAACTTAGCACAACAAAAGAACAATTTGCACAACTACAGATTTCTTGAATGCAATATGTAGTTAGCATGTAGAACCAACTCTCTCCAAGAGTTCAAGGCTTTATCACAGTTCATGCATTAGAGAATGATACCATCGAAATTACAATTCTCTTTTTATTTCAGAGTCACACTCATAAATCTTCAAAAACTCTTATGTTAGTGAACACAATTCAAGAGAAACCACTATCTCTCTTTACTAATTACAAGATCCAACTAGAAATGATATAACTCAAACAAAGAATACTTATCTCTTTAAATATTCTGATGGAAGCACATACTTGACATAGTATGATACGCTGCTTCTTGCGCTCAAATCAGCACACAACCTTCACGGCTTGAACACAGGCCCGTGGCTTAGAATAGATATTCCCTAGAATCCTTCTGAGGAGAGATCTCATGCACATCCGCAAATGAAGCATGTTGATTAGGCCTGGTGGGGCAATCCTTTGCATAGTGACCTAACTTGTCACAACGAAAACATTGGACTTTGGAGAGGTCCCACTTCTTCTTGAATGCGGGAGCACCATCTGTTCCTTTATCTCTATTCCTTTTGAAATATCCTTTCTTTCCACCTTTCCCTTTCTCCTTTGAGGATTGAGCGGAAAGAACATGAATGTCTTCATTAGAGCTTCGACCAATACCTCTCGCGGCCAACCTAGACTCTTCTTGAATACAATCTGCCCTCAAACAATCAAACTTGGGAAGTTTCGATCTTGCACTGATTCCTTGAATGTAAGACTCCCAAGATGAAGGAAGACCATTAAGAGCCAACATGGTCAAGTCCTTGACATCGACAATATGACCAATGGTAGAGAGTTGATCTCTCAATTCGAAAATCTTCATGAAGTAAGCAATGACAGATTCTCCTTCCGCCATCTTCACATGAAGGAGTTGTTGCTTCAGTGCAAGTGCCTGACTTGTGTTGTTGATTTCGTACATCTCCTCCAAGGTTTTGAACATGTCTCTTGCCGTCTTCAACTTGGAGACAATCGGAACAATATGATCCTTAACGGAATCAACCAACATCTTCTTCGCCTTGATGTCTTTCTTTCTCCACTGCAACTTCTCTTCTTCCTTCGTTGGTTCGGGAACTTTGGTTTCCACAAACTCAGCCAAGTCATTCTCTTCCAAGGTGAGCATGATTTTGAACCTCCATGATGTGTAGTTGGATGCTCCCTCAAGTCTATCTTCAACCTTAAGACCGTTCACCATCTTGACTAAAATAGAGATAGATGAAGATATGAAAAGAGAATAGAGAGTATCGCTGCAATAACAGATCTGATCACAATCTTCTTCAAACCCGCTCTGATACCATGTTAAATTTAAGTGATCAGATTAACATGCACAAAAATTAATTCAAAAATAACACAGTACACAGCAGATACCCTAGGAAAACCCTCCTCTTGAGGGAGAAAAACCCAGCCAATAATATCTCTTATATTATTGAGTCTTCAAAGTGAATGATACATCTACAATAGGCCACTCAAAAGGCCAACATACAACATCACAAACTGATGCTAATACAGACTGTATGAATACAACTCTCTAATGAATATCTCAGATCGCTCTTGCATAAGCTCGCATATGAAAACTCTTAACTGAAGTGCGAATGAATTGTATGAACAAATGTTAAACAAATGAAGTGTAAATATATGAGATGGTGGAAGAGACGCAACTCTTCAAGAAGAAGGTCGGCTGACATAGAGATAATATAAAATACAATAATAAGAGGTCGGCCTCTCATAGAAACAAGTGCCTCTTCACAAGTCTTCAAGTCGGCCTTCAATAATCCCTTTTCATTTGGACGCCACCAATGAGAGGAAAGTCGGCACATATAAAAACTCGTGCCAATTAAGAATATAAATTAAATAGCTCTCAAGCTATAATTTTAATTATTCAATCAAGAACAAATACTGTGATGGAAGGCTACGACTGAAACTAAATATAACATCAACACAAACCTCCTGATAAAGTTAACTTTACCGAAAAAAGAGTGCACTTGTGTTTTGTTACTTGGAAGAGATAGGTTCTTAATTGATTCCACCCGATTCAGGTCAATTCTGGTTCCCTCTTTGGAAACGATGTGGCCAAGTAGCTTTCCCTCCGTCACCGCAAAGATGGTCTTCTTTGGATTCAATGAGATCTTATGATACCTGCATCTTTCAAACACTTTCAGTAGGTGTAAAAAGTGGTCTTCTCGTTTATCTGAGAAAACGGTTAAGTCATCAAGGTAGACGACTATTATCTGTTCCTGAGATCCCCAAACGCCAAATCCATGGCCCTCTGAAAAGTCGCACCAGCAATGATAAGGTCGAAAGGCATCCTCTCATAAGCAAATGTTCCCCATGGTGTGGTGAAAGATGTCTTGATCTGATCCTCCTTTGCCACTGCAATTTGATTGTATCCGGAAAAACCATCAAGAAGTGATAGCATCTCCAAACCGGTGATTGTATGCAAGGTATGCTCCATGATTGGTAAGGGGTAATTGTCCTTCAAGGACGATTGGTTCAAATTCCTGAAATCCACGCAAATTCTGATTTCACCGTTCTTTTTGCGCACAGGAACTATGTTAGACACCTAGGTGGAGTGATGAATTGGAAAAATTATCTTTGAGTCCACCATCTTCTGAATTCCTGCGTAGATAGTATCTTGGATTCGCGGATTATAATGTCTCTGCTTTTTCCTAAAAGGCTTGACATCAGACTTCAGAGGAATTGTATGTGACAATTCTACGGATGTGAAGACCTTCAAATCTTCGTAAGACTAGGCAAATACATCCTTGTACTATTTGAACAAGGCGATAAACATTTTAGCTTCTTCTAGAGTACAACACTTGCCTAAATTAACAAGTCGAGGCTTGTCTTCAGTGCCAATGTTTACTTGGTAATGCTCTACAGAAGTGTTAACACCTAACATCCTTTGATCTTGAATGTATCGGTCATGCCGGTCAAAAATATTCTCTAAAGACACCAGACCCTTGGGAATTAGATTTCCTTTCAATTGTATGATGCCAGAATTTGTAACTTCAGAGTCTTTAGTGAGTGATTCCTTCAAAGGAGTAGTACTTCCTTCAAAGAACAACTCTTTGTAGTTGTCTCCCATGATGAGCAATTTTGCAATGTCATCATTGTCATCAAAGACTTGCCAGTTGTTTGAATTATCTGGAATAGCTGGCCTGTAGATCAATTCAATAGCAAATGTATTCTGACGGAAGTCAGAATGTGGCATGAAAAGAGCGGCTGCCACCACGAGGGCATCAACTCTGCTATTATCTGAACGTGGAATGTAAATGATGTTGAACGCCTCGAACCAGCTGATGGCATTCCACACCCTTTGTTTATAGGATCTAAGGTGATTTTTCTTGACCTGAAATTGGTCTTTGATCTGTTTAACAATCAACTCCGCATCCCCTTCAACTCTAAGTAACTTGATCCCCATATCCTTCGCATTCTTGAGACCTAATAAAAGCGCCTCGTATTCTGCCGTATTGTTAGTGCATTCAAATTGCAATCGGTACGCAAATGGATATAAACGACCTTCGGGAGAAGTGATCACGACTCCCGCTCCTGAGCCAGATGTTGAGCAGCTGCCGTCGAACTGCATTGTCCACACTTTTGATTCTTCATATGATGTAGTCGTGGAAAGTGCAAACTTTTGACTGACTTCAATTACTTCAGACATCATAGCATATGTGCCTAGACCCGTGTCTTGATATAACACTTGTGCCTGTGGGTCTTGGGACCTTACCACCATAAACCTTGACTTGGCCTCAGGTTTTAGCTTGAAACTACCATTCTTCAATGGGATTGTTGCGAACGACCAATCCAGTTGAATTTCGCCTCCGAGGTCTTTGCATAAACTCCTACTGAGTAACATTCCATAACTGGCTGGAATGTCAACTACCAAGATAGTCATCATAATCTTCTTTTCAGGACAAGACGCTAGCCTTACTTGTGCATCTTTCAATTGACCGACCAACGACACCGGCTTTGCCTCAAGTAACACTTTTCCTGAGTTTTGGTGCATGAAAGTCCCAACGCGTTCATGATCTGTAGGGGCATAACATTGTCTGAAGCTCCGCTATCTTTGATACAATTGCTGAGTTTAAAACCTCCTATATACAAAGATATATAGAATGGTTTTGGCTTTTCTTCTGCTAGCACAGATGACTCTAGCAGTGTGGACTGGATGACAACCTTCTTCTTTACAACCTTAAGGATTCTCTCCAACTGCTCTGGATGATCCTGAAGATACTCCAATTGTGAAATTTGTACCTTCGTCTTCATCATGGAAGACACAATGTCGAAGTTTGTTGAAGAGGTGTTGTGACCTTTTCACACATCGCCCCATTGCAAATGGGGACCCCCTAATTTTTGCTTTGTCCGGGTCTTTTGGCTTGGTTTTTGGTTCGTTTTCTTGTTGTCTCTCTCTTGTTTTGTCTGTCTTTCTCGGGATGTGCCCGTCTGATGTGAAATTTTGGCTAGGTCTGAGAATTAGGGTTTTGAGTCTTCTGGTCAGTTTGAAGTCAAATGGAGTTAATAAATTGAAATCTGAGCTTGGCATTGCAGTCAGGATGCTTCGAGCAGGCTCCCACTGAATTTTCACTGAATTTCGACAACTTACTATTTTTAGTAAGTGCCTAATTTGGGACATTTTCTCAGCACTTTTGAAGTTCCAATCACTACACTGCATCCAGAGCACATCAAGCTGCTTGTCTACAAAATTTGAGCCAGATTTGACAACTTTCTATTTTTAGCAAGTTCAGCTTCGGGAGCAGATTTTAGGGTTTATATGTGAAGTTTTTTAGTGCATGTCTGGAGATTATTTCTAGGTTTTCTGAGACCTACGCGCTGATATAACATGCAAAATGAGATGATGACTTTCAGTATTCAACCTTCAGGGGCTATTTTTAGGGTTTGCATGTCGAAATTTTCTTTGCATGTCTGAACATTCCTTATGGGTTTTTCGAGGGCTTCGCAACGGTATAACATGCAAACCAAGATCATGACTTTTTCAGGAGCCGTCTTCAGAGACTATTTTTGGGGTTTGCATGTTAGAGTTTTTAACGCATGTCAAGTGATTCTTTATGGGTTTTTCAAGAGCTACGCAGTGATGTGACATGCAAAGCGAGATGATCAATTTTCAGAGACTTACTATTTTTAGCAGGTCCATTCTGGTAGCTGCCCAACGCATCAGTATCACAAACAGGGCAAAGTGCAATAGAAATGAGGTCAAACGAAGGCCATTTGAGCGACATGCAAGTCAAATTAGGGTTTCTAGCTTCGGGACCCAAAATGAGGGGTAAAATGCCAGAATTTTCGAAAACTGGTGTATCCCACTGCGATCAATATCTTTCAAGCTATCCACCGGTAAAATTTGAAGGCAATCGGAGCACTTACTATTTATAGTAAGGCGTTCTAAAAACAGGCTATAAATAGGAAGTCAACAACAGGCGCCAGTGTGAACGGGCAGGTCATCTGATGAGGGCCACGTCATTCAAATTTCAAGATAAACGGAGTTGTGGAAGTCTCAAAATCAAGCAACTGCTATAAATAGTAAACCACCTCCAGAAACATGCTATAAATAGCAGGTTAGCGCGAGGCATCAGTATGAACAAGTCAAACAAGTGATGACGACCCCATGGTGCGAATTTCAAGTCAAACGGAGTTGCAGAGATTCAAGAATCAAGCACTTACTATTTTTAGCAGGCCTGTGTAGAGGAATTAGGGTTTCCTAAAATCTAGGGAAAAACACGACATTCACACAGAAGCAACGTCCAGTCACAATCGACGTCCTTCAGGCAATCAGCACACAAAATTTGAGCTCATTCTGAGCAATTACTATTTTTAGTAAGTTGCTAAAAATAGCAGAGGCATGCAAGTATCAGGCACCAACAACTTAGTCACGTCACGAGGTTTGAGGCAAAACGAAAATCAAGCCTTTGGGAGCTCGAAATCAGCGTGAAATGCAAAAGTTGTGAAACTTTCTAAAATAGAAAGCTAGGGCAAGCTGAGGGCAATGTAAACAAACCTCTTTAAATCAGACAAAAGCTTGAAAATTCATGCAAGTCTGATAAAATTTGAAGTACCACCCTCAAATCCACCCTAGAAGCTTGAGGAGCCATGAAAAATTCACTAAGTCTGAGAAATTTGAAGTCTAGCATGCCAAATGCGCCTTAGCTACTTGAGGATGGCTGAAAATTTTTCCAAGTCCTTGGAATTTGAAGTAGGCATGGTGAAATGCGCCTTAGCTACTTGAAGATGGCATGAAATTTCTCTAAGTGCTTCAAACTTGAAGCTTACCCCCTCAAATGCGCCCTAGGAAGCTCAAGATTGGTGGAAATTTCACTAAGTGTTGAAAACTTAAAGCTCAAGCCTCCATATGCGCCCTAGCCTTGACTGGAGGGTAAAAAGTTACTAAGTACTTGAAATTGAAAGTACACCCTCTAAAATGCGCCCTTGCAAGCTTGAAGTGAGTTGGAAAATTTCTAAGTGTAGTAAAATGAATGCTCCTGCCCTCATATGCGCCTAAGCTTGGAGCTAACTTGAAATTTGACTAAGTCTTGAAAATTGAAAGAAGGGACCTCTATGTGCGCCTCACTTTGAGAAGAGTTGGTAGTGAAATATTCTAAGTTTCACATATTGGAAGTAGCTGCCCTTGAATGCGCCTAGGATAGAGATGGAGTGGAAAATCCACTAAGTATTGCAAATTGGAAGCTCAAGGCCTCATATGCGCCCATGAAGAAGAGGAGGTCTTTAAAAATATTCTAAGGCATTCAAACTCAAAGCTTGACCCTCTATTTGTGCCCAAGGAGAAGAGAAGCTTGGAAATTTTCTAAGTATGAAAAATTTGAAGTAGAGAAGGTCATTTGCGCCCAAGGAGAGAGGAAGGTGGCATGAAATTTCTTCTAAGGCAATGAAACCTCAAGCTCAGCCTAGCATATGCGCCCAAGTGAGGAGTGATGTTTGAATTTTTCTAAGTGTGGGAAATTGGAAGCTCCCACCCCCAAATGCGCCCTTGAGGGAGAATGGAAGATGAAATGCCTAGGAAATTTTCTAAGTGTTGGAGAAATGGAAGCAGGAGGTCCTAAATGCGCCCAAGGTAATGTGAAGTAAAGAAATTTTCTAAGTGTTGTAAAATGGAAGCTCAAGGCTTAAAAGGCTCCCAAGAGGGAAAAATGATGAAGGAATTTCTCTAAGGCAAGGAAATTGGAAGTGCAAAGGGCTAAATGCGCCCAACTTGAGTGTAATGTCCCTTGTGCGTGGTTGGGTGTGTCCCGACAGCCACGTGTCTAGCAAGCTTGCGTAAGACCCCAGATTCTCCGGTGGTGGCTTCGGTGGTGAAAGATTCCTCCCTAGTTGTCGCCCTTAGCACCCTGGGTAGCCGCCCTTACTAACAGGCCGGTCTTTTGGTGTAGTGGTTGGGCCTTAGTGGTATCAGAGCCGAGGTCTCGAAGTCGAGACCCGCGGAGCGTGGTGGGCTGTAATGTCCCTTGTGCGTGGCTGGGTGCGTCTCGACGGCCACATGTCCGGCGGGCTTGCATAAGACCCCAGATTCTTTGGTGGTGGCTTCGGTGGTGAAAGATTCCTCCCTAGTTGTTGCCCTTAACACCTTGGGTAGCTGCCCTTACTAACAGGCCGGTCTTTTGGTGTAGTGGTTGGGCCTTAGCTATAAAGAACCAGACCAAATTTTTTCCAATTCTTGAATGAACAATTCAGCTCAAGCACACAGTCACCCGTTAAGGTTAGCTCCAAAACCAAAACGATGCGGAAGGTAACTCTAACCAAGAATGTGCCTAGGAGAGGCGAGCATATGGTCAGAGGATCTTGTGCATGCAGTACTGGAAGTAAACAATGCTGAAAGAACTCAGCGCCAAGAATGTGCTTCCAAACCCAAGGTGGGCAAGGAGCTACCATATGGCGGAGGTACTGAAAGAGATGATGCAATGCTGAAAAGTAAACTCAACACCAAGCATGTGCACTCCAAACCCAAGGTGGGAATGGTGCTATCATATGGTGGCGTTACATCCCGATATTATAGCTACTATTGTATAGGGCAATTGATTGTACTGTTTGAATCTTGATGATGAATAAAACATGGTTGATCTTGTTAATAAATGATTGAGTTATGTTTAAATGATGATTTCATTTGATTGTTACTTCTAAATGATTAGTCTTGATTAAATGTTGCAAACAATTATGGAATAATAGTATTCTAACTTGTGAGATGTTTTTACCTTGTTATGAGCATATGACTGCCGGTGTCATGTCATGATGTGCAGGTACGAAGACTGATCCTCCGGACATAGGAGAGACATCATTCGGGGAGGAACTTGGTCGGGTAAACAGTAACGAATACCAAATTGAGCATACACACACATTCTATAGATTGAGTAAGCCAAGTCTGTTTGTCGAGATAATGGTAAGTCATCCGTAGGCTTGTTTATTGACCATACGGATTCTGAATTCACTTCTTTATGCTTAAGGGAGGTGATTGTTTAAACGTTAGACTTGCTATGCAATGACTCAAGTATGAATGATGTGAAAAGTTATGTGTTAATGATTGAATGTGAACGCATGCACATCTATATATTGTGAACACGTATTTATATGTACAGACATATCAATACATGTGTATGTTAAGCAGACGGATATGCTCGTACACATGTGTTGACATGTATGTATGCATACATACGTAAACACAGGTATATATATATGTACTCGTTCCGCCTGATGTCTGTAATGAAAATAATATTTAATAATACTGCCTAGCAAAATTACATAAATATTTATGTATTAATGTATATATTAACAATGTGAATTATATAAATTTAAAATACCTTGGTAAATTTATAAAACGATTTTTACTTTGAGTTATAAATTATTACTTTAAAAATATTTAAATAAATTAATGTGAAGGAAGTATCAAATACTTGATGTTTTTATTGATACGCATCAAAACTCGTGAATTTCACAATGGAAATATTTGATTTTGATTCAAATAGGAAATCGAAACATTTAAAGTTAAATATTTGAAATATTTAAACACTTTATATAGTGAGAAGTCGAATTGTTTTTGAATGAACATTTGAAAGGGAGATTAAAACGTTTTATTTGTAAACCTCATGAAAAAGCCACGCGCAGGAAGAAGAACGCAGAAAAACGAACTGGAAAACGCGCGTCTGGTAAAAACGCGCCAGAAAACGCGTCTAAATCGCGACTTTGACTGCAACCTAGTCTGCAAAATGTTTGAATGTTCTTTAGGCGAGTTAAATGGAGACGTGGTGAGTTGCTGTATTGACGTTTCATCTGGAACGGATCTTTTGCCTCATTAAAACCCTAAAAAAACTGAAAACGCCTTGTGTTGTCAAAAATCCGCCATGAAAGTTGAAAAATTCTTCTCTTGCTGGCTCTAAGAAGGTTGAATCACCTTCAATTGATGACTTAGGGTTAAATAATCCGCCAAATGTCTTTTGACTGTTTCTAAGCACTGTGTTGTCAATTGGCATGCCTCCTTTAGTGGAATCCGTTGCAATACGGGCCCTATATAATGACGCCCTTCCATTCATTGTGAACTCACCTTTTGAGAGCAATCTGAGTTTAGTGTTTTCATTCCATATCCATTTTATAATACTGCCTGAGTTTTCCTGTATTGCTGAGTTTGATAAGCACAGTAAATTATTTCCAGCATTTGCCAGTCACAGTGAATTAAGTCATTGGAGTTTAAAGTGAGGTATTTATATAGTTGAGTAGGAATTGAGTGTTGGAAACACATCTGTGAGAAGAGATATAGGAGCTCACTATAGAGTGAAATACTTTCATTTAAAGAAGCCATATTTAGCTGAAACCTGGAAGCTTATTTGAAGGAGAATCTAGAAGAGCAAATTTGGAAGGAGAAGCTTTAAAATCAGGCATGAATCTTCCTAGTTTATAATTTTTATTGAAGTGTTGTTTCCATTTTGGATTTTGTGATTGCTGATTTCAATTAGTTCTAATAAGGAAGAACTGTTTTGATGAATAATTAAAGCAATTCATTTAAGAAGAAAATGTGAAAAGGATTCAATGAATAGGGGGGAAATTGAGAAAAATAGATTATTTGGGTAAAGAGTTTAAGGGATTAGATTATTTATCTTGCATTAAAACGAAATAATGGAAAAGATAAAAGGGAAGGATTTATTTGCATTTATGAATGGTTATTGCAAGTTGTGTATGATCTCTATATATGGAGAATACGTAGACGTATTATTTATCTACTAGGATCGAAATGATAGCAGAATCAAGTGAAGTCTTTTAGCTTAAGTTATTAGGATAACTGGGACAAGTTAAATACTCCTAGGATAAAGGGTTCCTAGTTAGGAGGATTGTTTCAAGACACTTGAGTACTGTTTTCATTTCTAGTAGGTTCGTATGATTGTAGGATGTCTGGGATGACGGATTCACCCATTGAAGGACAAACCTATGCGTAGAGTAAGGAAGCCTTAAGTCAAATCGGCCCTGAGTAGTGTTTATGATAGATGACCTTCATTCGAAGTACTGAATGAGAATACTTTGGCCAAAGTAGTGAAAGGTACAACATCCACCTAGATGTGAGATAGTTGAGACTACACTGTCAGTTCATTGTGATCCGAGTACTAGATCGAGATTGTGAAATAGCAAGGTTCTAGTTGAGTAGGACACAACACTATGCTCAGTTGGTAATCGTTAAAGGATACCCTACCAATCTCTTCTTCGAAGGGAGGGCCGTTCATTGCAAAATGATCGTGCGGGGGACCGCATTATAAGTCCGTGGTTGGCGGAAAAGCGCCCGAGTGATGTTTCTCCTCCACAGCAAGCGGCCGATGTACCAAGATTTGAAAGGACGATTCCTCGACCTTCTTACTTCTATTTGTGCAAAAGCTTACGAGCTATGTATGTAACTGTATTCCTTTTAACTCGATTTATATTTGCAATGAAAATGAAATTCATGAGGAAACATATTGTAACTTGTACATGTTTATCAATAAAGAAAGGAAGAAATTTATTGTAATATCTTTGTTATATGTTACTTTTACATGTTTAAAGTGAAAATGGGAAAGTTTTTAATTTACGCAGAATTGGGTCGTAACAGGTGGAGATTCTATTGATGACAATGCAGTGCTGAAAGTAACTCAATCATCAAGCATGTGCACTCCAAGCTCGAAAGGCGCTATCATATGATGATGAGGATCCAATGCAATACAATAAAGACTGAGCTAGGGCCAGTCTCTTCCACAGCCGTGGGAATACAATGTAACTTAGCAAGAAATAGAAAGGGCTGAACAGTACTACTGTAATAGCCTTACAATAAGAAGAGTTGCCTGCAAGGAACACTGAATTAGTGATATATCAATGCTGCGATGAAGTTTAATGTTTCTCCAATACTCAATATGACTCCAGGACTCAAACCCAATTCCTAAAGCAAACTCTAACAATCTGATATGACTGAATATAAACTGAAAATGCATAACCAACAACATTGTAACTCACTAAAATGCTCATAACTCTCTCTAGACTTGTCCAAATGACATGAAATCTGATGCAAATGAACACTATGAAGATGGCAACCAGATTCTAATCAAGAAATGACTCTAAAAACTTGTAAATTTATTTTCTAAACATTTGCCAAGCAAAACAGAATGGTACGGCCTCAATAGATGTTCTACTAGCAAGATAAAATCAGATCCTTCATTAAAAATCACCAAACTTTGCACAATGGGGCGCCTAGGGCATACAAATGGTTTCAGCCAATACCCATAATGAATATATTTTTATTTTTTGACTTATGAGAAAAAACATGCAGCTATACATGAAACAGCAACTCCAGAACTTCATTAACATGCTAGAAAATGAACTACAAATGCACAATAACTACTACAATGCAAAATCTCACTACAAAATCCACTCAACTACAAACTAACTCTCCACTAGTTGCTATCTTTCAAGCAAGAAGTCCAGCCCATGCTAGGAGGCATGCATTCCTCAAAGCAACCATGTTACCATTCCGGCAACATAACATTACTGAAGACATAAGATGAAGAACTGAAGAGCAGAGGCTTGCTTTTATAAACTTGAGAGGAAACTTCTAGAAGCTTCCAGAAGGCACCCAATTTCAATTTTGAATTTGTTCTCTTTTCCCTCCAAGGATGGCGTCCCCTTCATCAAGGCAATATTTGACTTTTTTTTTTATTAAATTAAAATTATCTTCTCCTCAAAAGTTGGCGTCCCATTTCTCCAAGCATAATTTTAGCCTTTAGAAAATATTAAAATAACGTCCTGATGAGGCATTCACCCATGAAGTCCCCCCTTTTAAAACAACTTCAAGTTATACTGCTAGGCCAAAGGGTTAATGTGAAAATATAACATTATTAAATCAAAATAACTTATCTCTCCAAAAATGCATCAAAAGGCCAAAAATCAACAATACCGACTGAATTGCCTGAAGAGGAAAGCCTGTTGAACTGATGCCAACTGGACTGCTGCCAAAAATAGAATTTACTAAAAATAGTAAATTCAAAAAGTTGCTTGGATCAAAGTGCATGCGATACCATTGCAAAGCTTTCTGAAAACCCAGAAAGAATCTGCAATCCAAAATCCCAAACTCCAAGATGTAGCTGTCATAACTTACTAAAAATAGTAAGTCTGGAAAGGTCCGACGTAGTTGCATGTCATACCTCTGCGAAGCTCTCTAAAAACCCAGAAGGAATCTAGAATCCAAACAGCCAAACTCCAACATGCAAACCCCTGAATTTTCAAAAGAACCCACCAAGCAGCTGGAAACCCTAATTTTGCCTCTGACTACCTGACAGCACACCGAAGATAGGCTATCAATCACTGGAAAGTGTAGGGCTAAAAATGGGGACATTACATTGAGCAAGTGATTGGAAAATATTCAAGTATGGCAAAGTGAAAGGTAAGAGGGTCAAATGTGCCTAGGTTGAAGAGGCTGATTAGAGAAATACGCCTAAACTTGAGAAAGGTGATGAAGTTCAAAATGCGCCTAGCTGGCAAGAGGATGAATTTGAAATTTTCCTAAGTAGCACGCCCAGAGAGGTAAGATGAACTTTGATGATGAAAATTTTTCTAAGGCATAAAATTCCACCTTCCTCTAGAGGAAAATACACCCAAGTTGATGGAGGAGATAAAATTTTCAGAGGCATGAATAAAATTGGCGAGAAGAAGTTAGAAGGTGCCAGCTTCACGAAGATGATAAAGTTTTCAAGGCCAAGCAAGAAAATACGCCTAGAGATGAAGATGAAGAATAAAATTGCTGACAAAATATTTTTCTAAGGTTTGAAATTCAAAAATTAAATGTACCCCTTCGTTTGGAGACACATGAATTCGACGCTTTCTGAAGGGAATTTTCTTCTAGGTATTGGACGTCTGCGATGAGGAATGGATTTTAAAGTCTTCCACGGTTCGCCGAAGCCTTCAGGATGGAGATTTTTGATGGGCACTTAAATAATGAATTTTCTAAGGGGAAAATCTAAAAAATTTCTAAGGCAAGGAATAAATGATGACTAGATGATTTTTTATCAGGTTCCTGATGAAAACATTTTTTCTCGAGCTAGAGTTGGATGAAATATCAGAGTGAACGCCTCAGCCAGTGAAATGAAAAGGGAGCAATTAAATTAATATTTTCACAAGGTGATTTCAAAGTGCTAAAGTGAAGTACGCCTAAGCAGAGTACAAGATGGTAATTTGGCTAAGGCATGAAGAATTTGGAGATGAAGTGAAACTCGAATATCAGGATGATATGCGCCCATGTTGAAAAATCATTAAGAAAGCAAAGTTGGCTAGAGGAAAACGATGAACCCTATCAAATCCAGAGATCACTCAGACCTTGGAGTTGAAGCATAAAAATCAGGTAAGTAAGGTGAGTTTATATTATGAGGTGTTCTGATGCCCTTCTTTTTATCTGTTTTGCAGGATGAACGCTGGGGCCAGAGCACGATGACTTGGGGAGATGAAGTGAGTACTTGGAAGAAATGGCTAAGTGTTGAGATGTAGAAACCCTAGGTTTCCCCCTGTTACTGTTCTGATTGATATTTTTAGGTTTTTTGACGTTTTCTGAAGTTTTGTGATTTTTTTGCAATTTTTGTGTTTTCAATGCATTTAATGACAGTACGGCTTTGACAGAAATTTAATGTAAATTCAATAAAAATCCTAAGTCTTCAATTTGCTTGAGAAAATACAATAATAATGAAGGCGTATCCTTTATTTATCCAATGATACCATATAACATTGATCTGGTAATATGCAAAGATAGAACAATGATTTTTAATTTGTAAAAAGAACCTGTTTTGCTGGTACGGCTGAAGGTACAAACAGTACGGCAGAAATGAATATGGCTTCTTTCCTTTCGTCTGGCATGCACCGAATGTTCCAGTGATATAGGCGCCTCTTTTGTTGCAAACTGGAGACCTCTGATAAAGGCGTTTCTCTCAAGCAAGAAAGTATGGCTGAAATGCAAGGGTACGGCCTGTCAGAAGTACGGCCAAGTACAGCAGCTGGTTTATTTTGTACGGCCTCCTCAGATCAACCTCTAAACCTCTGAATAAAGTACGCCCAAGGTGATAGAAGGTATCTGAATACAAACAACTGCAAATAACTGATGGTATGAATTTCTCTGATGCTCTGTAGTTCACTCTGAATGAGAAAACCTCTGTGGCAATAAATCAAGTGGTATTCCACACTCTCTGAATTGCTTTCCGTTGGAGATGGCTCGTTCCCCAAGGCAAACGAACATGAAACCCTAAGTCTCAGGCTCAGACCAAAATTGATCAGTTTTCAAAACTCAATAATCACATAATGGGCTCAATTCCCAAGGCAAACCCTCAAATACACTGAAAAGTGCGATTCCCTTGAAAATAGGGTTTTAATGAAATATTCATATTTTAATATTTTCATTCTCCATAGTTCTCCACTGAATATTTAATTATTAATTAAAATATCAAACTGGCCCCTTCTTCATGATGGCGCACCCCTCAAGGAATTCACTTAAGTTATAATATTAAATTATAACTTTATATTATAAACGTTAATTAATTAATATTTAATCAATACGATCAAATATTAATATTCCTTGTTTCTAACCCGACATCGATCCGCCCGATGTCGATGACTCGAGAATCCGATGCCGCCACGCCTAATCATAAAAATAGCAAAGTGGTCCCACATGCGCCAAGAACTGCTAAAAATAGCAATTCCAAAATATCCTCCGATCGAGCGAACGAAAGACAACTGATCAATCCTCTGCTGACTGAGCTGCCAAGCTCCGAAGTGACCCCCTTTCCAGTCCATCGGCCTACGAGGGTCGTATGATAGGCCAATCCTGTCGTCTGAGAGATGTCACTGAGAAGGGGACATGACATGAGAACTAGTATGTGCCTAACTCAAGTGGCAAAAGGAAGAAATGATCGAGTCCACGACTGAAGAATCCTTCAAAGTCTGGAATGGAAAAATAATGAAGGCTCAGGCGTTGAAGAGTTGAAGAGTGACAGCTAAGAAGAAGATCATCCTCAAGCATTGAAATGCCCTCAAGACTAAGGAAGAAGTTGAAGCCATGATGATCAGACTCATCCAGTTTGCAGTCAAGAAGAGGAACAAGAACAATGCGAACACGTTTATGGACAGGAATCTTCTAGAAGATGGTGGACATTAATTACTCATTTATTACCCCACTCTTCTTGGTGGCGGTTTTTAGGGTTAGGGCTTACGTGGCTCAATTTGAGCCATCCATCTGATTGTAATATGAGTCGTCCGTTGGACTTGGCCAGCTATATAAAGGGGCATCCCCCCTCATTTGTATGAGATTAGACAGGAGAGATTAGAGTAGAGATAGGAAGATAGAGAAACAACTTAGAAGTAGTGTAGCATAGATTGGTAGGATAGTTTGAAGAAGAAGGAAAGTTTTTCCTTTGAAAACTTTGTAAGAAATTGTTGTGAACACTCTCTCAATAAAAAGAGTTTTCATTGATGATGATCTCGTCTTTTGTTGTGAGTAGCTAGCAAGGTTTCTTCATCCTTCCGATTCAAAGTAGAATCTTAAAGTAGAATAAATTTCATTTCATGCAAATAGATGATAGTAACTGTGGAATGTGGTGTTTAATTTGAGCAAGCTTCGCTTATCCATACCACTAGCAAGCTCACTGATGGTGGGTGCGCCTTGTGTAGTCAACTGGAATATCATGTACTTAACTTCGATCATAATTTGTATGTTTATATTCGTCGTTGTGATGGTATTTTCATGCTAAGTTGTGATCTGAACACCTTGAGCTACTCCTCTGAAGATTGCACCAGTTCTGTGGAAGTTGTTCGAAGTGAGGCAAAGTGGAGCCTGGTTGAAGTTTGCGAGAGTTGATTGTCATGTCCCACGCCTTAGAGTAGATTAGAGCCTTCTTATCCCTGCCACCATTACAATTCAGTACTTTCTGGTTAGTTTAGGAAACAAGAGCTTTATGGACAAACCTCTTGAGCATTTGAATTCCTTTCTCCGTCGTTGAACAATTCCGTAAGTCCCCTTCAAATACCAACAAATCACAACGAACTAACTGAGACTATCCACTACATAAAGGAACCTTGGAGTTGAACGCAAGAACTTTCTTGCAATCTTAGCATGCGGAATACTTTGATCAAGAGAGGATAGAGTATTTGTCAGAAACTTTATTCTGTGTTGGTGCAGTCACGAAAAACACATCAACAAGAGGGTTCTTGAGCAATCGGCACAGAGTTCTCTTGTGAAGATTTGGGATTGGAAGTGGAAGGAACATCCTTTCCCTTTTCATTTGTATTCAACTTTTCCTCTTTTTCTTTCTGTGCTTTGAAGTGTTGCGCACGTGTGAACACAAGTGATGAGATGTTCTCATGACTGACCGCAAGAGAAAATTGGCGGTATTCTTCTTCTTCTTGTTCATTAACAGGTTCCCTGTCGAAGTATCCCTTTGCGGAGTTGCCATCAAAGTTGTTCGTTTGTGGTGAGACAACATTTGTAGTTGGTGAAGGTATGAAACCTGTACTCAGAGCAACATCAACAAATCCCATGAGTTGATTCATCCTTTGATCTCCCGGACGTGTGGCTCCGGTGTGTGCATCAAAATCATGAAAATTGCAATAGACTGTAGCCTTCTCAACATCATTCGTTTGTCTTGGTTGCCCTTGCAAAAACCTTGGCTTGTAATTGTTGAATGGCTGGAAGTTATTCCTCTTCGGCTGGTATGGCTGCTGAAGTTGATATGGTGGTGGTGTGGGCAGTACTTGTTGCCCTTGAGTGGGTGACTGTCTCTTGAGAATAGTCACCTCATTGGCTACCTTCTATAGCAGTGGATCAGCAGACGCTTGAACAAGCGGTCTGACTGAATCATTCTTCATCTTTCCCATCGTGATCATGTTATTTTCAAGCTTGATAGCTTCCTCTTGTGTAAGTTGTAGATCTATTCCTTGATTTCCCTTCAAGAAAAAGGCTATTTCTGACAGTAGTGCATTGATGAAGCTACTCATCAAAATCTCATCAGATGGATTGAGAGTATGGGAAAGACATGTGATAAGGCGGTTAAACCTTGCTACAAACTCCCTCATCGGTTCAGTAGGATCCATCTTTGAGTTTGAGAGTTGTGCAAATAACTGGTGGCTGTCCTCGGCGGGCTTGAATCGCACCAAGAATCTTTCACTCATGTCTGCCCAACTTGTGATAATGCTTGGTTCAAGATGATTGAACCAGTCTGCAACGTTGTTCTCCAGAGTCTCTACAAAGAGACAGACGGCGATGTGTTCATGTGAAACATGCAAAACTAAGCAAGTTGTTGTGAATGCTGAAATGTGTTCATCAGGTTCTCTAGACCCATTGTCATGGAATCGGGGAAAATGCTTTTGTGATCCCTTGGGTAGTTCATGGCGTCCTGCTAAGGCCAACGGTCCAATGTTGTCACCCCATGGTAATGGAGTAGGACGTCTTACGTTTCTTGCGTTTCGGTCGTTGTCGTTGTTGTTGTTATCGCCCATTGCTTTAGTTGGGACTGAAGATTCTTCTTCTCGTGCGTCTAGGAAATGCTCAAGAACCTCTTCAAAGATCGGGTCTTCTTGAAAGAGAGGATTATTTCTCCTTCTGGTGTATACTTGGTACACTAGGATGCTTTATTCCCACGCAAGTGGTGGCAAAATTGGTCTACCGACTGCAAGATCTGCTCTTTTTTCTTCTTTGTCCAGAGTAGTAGCTGCTACGTTCCTCCACTGAGTAGTTGATGTATGATTGTCAAAGATAAAACTGCACAGGCTACTGATGATATCCGATTGCTCTGCTTCAATGTGTACAAAATTCAGCTGTATGATGGCCGGAGTAAGTCCTGGTTGATGAACAGGAGCAGTAGGACGCCAAATGGTCATTCCTGTGACATAAAGCGTTCAAGCTTTCTTGCCTCGTGCCCCACTGTAAGAGTCCTTCCCAATTCTGACTTGAAATTTCTGTTTTGAGCTCTTAGGGATTTTTGTCAACTAATTGTCAAACAATCTTGAAATATGCTAACCAATTTTTTTGATAGAATTACACAACATAAACCAGCACTAGCCAACTGGATTAGCGTTAGCATCAAACTGAAAACCAAGCTTAAAAGAAACTCAATGCCAAGAATGCACACTCAATCCCAATGGAGGAAAGGTGTTGTCATATGGCGGAGCAACTAATGAACAATACTTGAAAATGGAACAAACTCAACGTCAAGAATGTGCACTCAAGATCCCACTGAGGTCGAGGTGCTAACATATGATGGAGTGATTGATTGAAAACTGAAAACTAATAGGCGGATAACCAGCCATAAGAGAATTTCCACGCTACCACCAAACAGTGGGGGGAAAAGACTACAATTAAAACACTTCGTCTGCTGCGGCAGGCATCCACTTATGAGTGGGGATTCACCACTTGAGAGTGGGTACAAGAGTAATACAAATCCAATGATCCACACTGGCGGTAAACCATCCAGGGGTACTAATGTGAAATTAAAGAAAGAATTGCAGCAATAAAGGACTGGAACAGTACTACTGTTTACAATTTTACAATATGGAAAAAGAGCTACAAATTACATGAAAATTACAATAGATTCAATGTACCATGATACTGGATGATTCCATGTTAGACATCAACAATAAATGATGAAGAAAGGACTGGAGATTCAAACTTAAACAAGTCTGATGTAAAATAACAATTTTGGAAATTTTGATCAGCAACTGTGAAATTCAAAGAAATATTCACAACTCACTCAAAATACCTCCGTTTTGTGTGAAACGAAAACCAATGAGCTGCTGGAAGATAGGCGCCCAACATCAGATGAAGAAACAACAACAAAAACTCATAATTTAATTCTTACACGAATCCCAATGCAGCAAGAATGGTACGGCCTTCATGAGGGGCGATTTTGACAAGTAAAAATCAACAACTCAAAATTAAAATCTGAAACTCTCCAAAGATGGTCGCCTTGGGTGTAGGAATGGATTGGAAAAGTACCCACAAGCAAATTAAATTCACACAAAAAACTGTATGCAAAAACCACTTTCAGCTGTGACTGCATCAGCAACTTCAAAACTGGAAATATCATTAAAAACCTCAACTGTTGAGCTCAATCTGCTAGTCTGGATGAGAAGCAGCAATGAAAACCAACTAGGTGTTGTATTTCAAACACGAAATTGGATTGAAACTAAGAGGTAAGCATCCCTCGAAGTTAAAACCAAGTTGTCATTTTGACAGCATAACATTAGCATAAATTCATGGATAAGGAAAGCTGGAACAAGTCATTCATTTTATAGAAGAATAGAAGACTCTTCAATTTCCAAGAAGGTACGCCAAGAGTCACCAATGACTCTTCAAATTTCCAAAAATCTTCTAACTTCTCAATATGGCGTCCACTTTATCAAGGCACATTAAAACTTTATTTTAAAATAATATCTCCAAGAAAAAGGCGTCCACTTTTCCCAAGGCATTAAAAACTTAATAATATTTAATTCTTATGAAGGCATCCCCCTTCAAGTCCACCTTTTAAGAACAACATAAAGTTATTTCCCTAGGCCAAGGGGGTCAACTGCAAATTATAACATTAATGCCTTTATTCATGAAATTCACCAATATAAAGTTTTCAGAAGCCAAAACTTGAACTCATTTAATTGCTCCAACTGAAAATGAAGAAGACCTGAAGACTGAAAACTGCATACTGCCAAAAATAGAATTTACTATAAATAGTAAACTCCCTAAAATGCCATAGAACCTCCGAAAAAGGAAACCCTAATTTTACCTCAAACAAGCCTACGGGTTTCTGGAAATAAGCTAAAACCAAATGAAGAGCTAATGGCCAAAATGGGGACATTACAGTCCGCCCTACCCAAAATTGCTTGTCCTCAAGCAATGCCACAACACTCCAAACTGATCCCATCAAAATAAATAGGATCCCAGGGTCCCAATTCCATCTGTGAAAAGTTCCACCATGCTGATGCTGCTCCACTCTGATCATAAAAATGAAATCGTTGCACCATAACTGCACAAACCATCCCTGCAACCTCAAAGTGATAACATGCCTGAAATTCAAGCTGAATAACATGGAAAGGTTTGATTCAAAATCTAGCAATGTCTCATGCCCAATAAACTCTGAGGAATTACCGTATGCAATGTCAATGTCAACCACCATTCTGAGAACAATGAAGAATAATTTAAGCAACTCAAAAATATTCTCATCAACATAACTCCTCAAAGTAACAAACCGAGTCACAACAACAAGTGTGTCTCCATCGTAGCTAATTGCAAAAGGAAAAACAATTCTTCATGAAGTCATAGCAGCTGTATCCTCAAGACTCCACAAGGATGTATAATACCCCCTTTGAATAATGCTGACATATTCAAGAAAAGTTCTAAAAATTGCCACCAATCTCTCCTTCAAAGTCTCAAAAAATTGAACCAAATCAAGCAAAGGTTCGCTGCCCCTAACACTAGTGCTAGAAATTGAACAAGGATGATCATTGAAAAATAATTTGAACACCATCCAAAACTGATCCAAATCACTATGAAATATCATTTCCCACCTTTGGGACCAAAACCATCATTGATAAGAGATTGTGAAGAGAAAAAATAAGTGTACCAGCTGCCCATGAAATTTGAAGTAAACCAATTAAAGTCTGATTTTAGGAAAATCAGCATACAAAGAGTAGAACAACTATTCTGACATTGGAAATCAGCGTCCATAATATCACAATTGTTCCTGCCCAAGGTTGGGAACATCCCCTCAAGAGACTCCAACCCATCATTAAGCCATCTTTTGTTCGAAGTATCTCTCCAATCCACCAATAGATGAACCAAATGAATCATCAAATGATTGGTAAAGATGGGGGCCGCATCAAAGATTCTGAGAATTGAATCCTTATCTCTTCAAAGATCCTTTTTTCTACTTGCAACAATCTCCATCAAGCCATGTTGAGAATTCCAAGTATGAATTCCCAACCACAAATAATCTCTAACACATTGGGAAGAATTCCCAACATATCTGCAAGAGCCATAGTGAAAGTCTCGAGCACACAAATCCATGTAATCAATTGCAACCATCAATGCAAAGTTTGAACCTTTCATGACCAGCATTTTAGAATAATCACTCAGCAACAATGCACAATCTAGAAACCAAAGGGGCAAGTCTGAAAGTTCTCCCACAATTTGATGCATCTCTCCAAGACCTGACCTCATCAACCATTTTAAGATAGGTGGTACTCTTCCATTGGTTAATGCTGAGTGAAAACCAGCCAGTTCAAGTTTGAACACCATTAAATGCTCATTTACTATCCATCCCAAGAGAGTGTTGCTTGACATATAGAATGGATCCACTAACATTACCTTATGCTTGACTATAAAATTATGCATGTCAAAAACATAAAACTTCTTACCAATGCCATCCACATAGAAATTGTCAATCAATTCATAATTTAACAAATCATGTGAAGATGGTGGATTGTTGTACACAATCATAGAAATAATATTTCTTTCATCCCTTTCGTTGGTGTCTTCACAAAATTCATGCACATCTTCTTCAACTTGAAGATGCCCATCATTAGTTGTTGATCCATAGAATGTAGTGTGATGAATATCACACACATTACCAATCATCACATCTAGCTCATGGCTGCAAGCTATCCCTTCTTGAGGCAAATTCTCTTCCCAACTCAAGAGTTCACACTCTTGATTTACCCTCCAATCACTATCAACATATTGAGTTTCTTTGGCATTATGCATTGTTTCAACGTTATGGAGTTCATTAATTCCTTCAACTAATTGCTTGATCTCCTTTAGCCTTGTATTAGCTTCTTGTTCCATAAGTGTGGCTGCCATAGATGATTGATTTTCTACTTTGCAAAAAGAGTGATGAGCTAAGGTAAGATCAAGGCAAAGACTATCAACCTCTTTCTCCTTCTCTTGGTAGGCATCATAGGTCTCTTCTGCAAACTTAATGGCATTATCCCTATTTGAGAGAAAATGCAAATAATCTGTCTTTAATGATTCCAATGCTTCTTTGATAGTTTGCAACTTGGAAAGAGTGTCTCCACCCTTAACGCCATTCTGTCTCTCTTCAAGTTGCAGCTCCCAGTAAAGATCTTCAATACAATTTTGTGTGCTATCAAATCTTGATAACACCTTAACAATTTTTTCTTCTGAAACCAATAGGTTATCCTTCAAAACTTGCAGCTTTTTAGGCCCTTGATCATAACCAGCAAAGAGGCTTTGCTCTTCGAACATCAACATTTCTGATTTGTTTTCATTGCCAAGATTTTCAAAATCAGCTTCCTTACAATCTTCTTCACTACTTAACTCCATAATAGAAGGCTTGTCAGCAACTTCATCAAGCAAACTAGTATCTCTATCTTTACCTTTCAAGAGCTCATACTCTTCTTGTGTGTCAATCTGAAAGGCACCCAAAAAAATTTCTGATTTTAAAACATTCTTCTCTTCAACATAAGAATTCATGTTCTCATTGGCCTTTGCTGCAAGTTCTCCTCCAAAGATCAATGCATTACTTGCAATGCAAACTGATTTTTGAACTTCATCAGGATCAAAGGGGAATTTATCCCATACAAGTTCCTTAACAAAATTAGGTGCCTTCACACCCGGATCCCAAATGTTGAAGGGCTGATTATTTTGTTCAAAAAGAAACTGTCCTTCATACTCCACTTGGAATGGTGACTCTTTGAATGAGACACCTCCCAACTCAACAAAACTAATATCTTCATGAGAATCTTTCTCTAAGAGCTTAGTTTGATTATCAAACGATTCTAATCCAAAACTATTCATTATATCTTCACTGGAATGAAGTAAAGGATCATCATTACTAGCTGATTTGAAGACTTCATCCTTCTTTTCTTCAACGAGCCCTTCATGTAAAGGTATATTACTGATCTCTTCATAAGTGGTTACAAGCATACCAAGGAGCTCTTCTTGATTACTTGTCATAGACTCTTCATGTGTATTCAAAACTGATGTTGCCTCCTTGCACTCACCCTCAGTATGTGCGAACAACTGCATATCAATAGGTACTTTTTGAAAAACCGCCTTAGAATCATTGAGAAACAACATTTTATTCCCATCCTTTGCACTAATAACTACCTTATTTTTCTGCTCTGTCTTCTTCAAGTGTGGCTTCAATTTTCTCTCACACTGAATGAACAAATCTCTGATCAACAAACCAGCAGTAGAGGAATTCTTTCCTTCTTGTTCATGAATGTTTAACAAAAAAGTTAGGACGGATTTTGGAATGTCATCCATCTCATTGATAGTCAAAACTAAAATGCTTCTCATTGCTGCCACTACAACCTCCTCCTGTTCACTCCAAGTTGAAATGAAGAGGTAATGGATCAAATAATATATTCGATCTTGCATACCTAGTTCCACCAGCAACATACTTGTTTTGAGTTCAGAAAATATCTTCAATATAGCAACTCTTCTTGGAAACAAACTACTTCCAGTTTCATCCAAATCTTGAAAACTCTCCACTATCATATTTAATATGATCTTCATGGTTTCAACATCATAAGGAAAATGGGGATTTACAATTCTTATTATCTTCATGAAACAAGAAGAAATCAGCAGCTTGGTTTCTTCATCAGGATGCCCCAACCAATAGGGCTGATTTAAAGAATTCACTGCACGAGCTAGTGCCAACTCCATTATCTCTGAAGGTGATGGCTTCACTTGTCTCAAACATTGTTCTAACAAATGAAGAATGTTCTCTTCATTTTCCCTTGACTGAAATTCTTTACCAAGTCTCTTTCCAACCATAAAGAGAGTCTCTGCCAACTTAATCTCTTCTTCATTATGTTGGAGATGTTGTCATTGATGTCAAATATGAGAAGACAAATGTTGTCATTGATGTCAAAGACAGATAAGAGACTGTTAGAATTATGTTATTGATGTGTTAAGAAGGGGTACATTGTCTTGGATTAATCATATATTTGTTTGTGTGAAGCAAACTCTATGAAGAGAATGATCAGATATATAGGTCTGGAGAAAAATCAAATGAATGTCATGATGATAGGCAAAGAGCAGATTGAGAAGAATGCAGATCCTTTGCAATTGTTGACTACAGGCTATAAACCAGATTTTCTTGTAAAGGTGTTTTTGAATACCAATGATATTGCCAACATTGGTTGAACAAAGAATCATGAACAGCATGACTGAAGTAACATTTTTGAAAGTATGTAAACAAGACCATGATGATTCGATTGATCTCAAATGAAGAAGACTATGCTAAAGAGCAGATTTCAATTATATAGAAGGCAGCAATTTTAAGTGTAACTGCAGCTGTATAAGACCAAAATAAATTAAATAAATTAAAAATAGAATAAGACAAAATTGGAATAAGACAAAAGAAGAAAAAGACAAAGCACATAAGTAAGATTAGAAAGCTACGATTCAAAAGTTTTATAGAAAAGGAGCATATAAGACAAAACCACAAAAGACAAAATTTAAATAAGACGAAAGTTGTTATGGGCAGCGATTAAATTATTCAAGAGGCAACGATTAGTAAAGAATAAGATGCGTCTCTTCAAAGAAATCGTTATTCCAAAAGGTATGACTTTAGAAGATAAAGATATAAATAAAGATGGAGTGAAGAATGGTTGATGCGTGCAATGGAATAAAAGGATATATCAACTAAAGTGCAGATTAAGAAAAGTGAATGGCAAAGTAAAATCTGAACAGTGTGCAGTGTGAGTAGTGTGTGTGTAAATTGTATATCATCCGAACAATAGAGAGATCTGTGTAAATAATGAGTATTTTCTGAGCATTTAAAGGGAAAATATCATATACATAGCAGCAGGTATATGAATATGAGTATACAGATAAAAGAATGAATTCAAGCAGATTTTTGTGAAGGAAATATTATAGTGTGGGTGTGTTGTAGATTTGATTGAAAATTATTTGTGAATGAAGTTGTAGCAGCTGTGTGTGAATAAAGATTATACCATCCAAGCACATGCTGTATGTGTGAGTGTAAAATAATGTATATCATCTGAAGAGTGTTGAGTTGTGTGAGTTGAAGAAAAAGATATATTTTTAGAACACAATCAGGTGTGGTGTTGATGGCTGTGTAAAACAGAACAGCAGAAGGACTTTAATTGAATATCATATGTGATTGAAAGCAACCAGATTTGGGTGTAATGGAATTCATTGAAATATGATCTTTGATTAAGTAATAGAATGGAAATTTTCTGAGTTTGTGGAAAAATAAAATATATATCTTCTGAACACAAGTAGAAGGCTGAGAAAAATAGAACATCAGAAAATAGAGATCTATGAACAGATTGTTGAAGGTTTATGAGCATTTTGGGTAGACCTTGTGAAGACAGTTGAGCCAATTTGAAAATCAGTTTGTGCAGACTTCAAAGTCGTTTTTGGAGCGGAATATCAAGGTTAATTTGATCAACATATTAAGCCATTTCTTATCAGCATATTGGAGTTCATGAAGAAGTTATGAGGGTTGTGAAAAGGTCTGAGGTTAAAGTAAGTAATTGAATTGTAAAGAGCATAATATCTACAAGTTCTTTGTGAAGGCATAATTAGTTGAGCAGAATTGTCCATCATCTGTTGAGGAAGCAACAATTGAAGGTGGAATGTTATCATTCAAATTATAATCTTTGCTAGGTTGGTGCTTGGCAAGTAGGGGTTGGTACTCCTTGTAGGTTGGTGCCTACTAAATCAGCTTTAGGGGTTGGTGCTCCTTGTAGGTTGGTGCCTACTAAATCAGAATTAAGGGTTGGTGCTCTTTGTAGGTTGGTGCCTACTAAACTACATATTTGGTGTTTCAAGTAGGTTGGTGCCTACGTTCATTGTAAAAGCTTACATAATTTATAAAGTACAATTGTTGGTGTCAACTTGTTCGTATTGTGATATTCTTGCATAGTTGAGTTGTGTTAGAGTGTGAAGTTGATAAAGGTTGTAAACGGTAAAAGTTTGTTGATATACTGATTCACCACCCCCCCCCCCCTCTCAGTATATCTTTGTGCTCTTCACATTATGTCAGAACCCTGGTGGTTCTCGATTTCCAAACCCTAACTGATGTCTGAGGTTTTTGTACAAGTTTGTGATTTTTGTATTTTTTGTGTTTTCAGGCAAAATTATAAAGCTGCGATTTTCTATAATAATTGCAAATAAATTCATAAAAATCACATGTGCATTGTATTACATGAAAAATGCTCAGAATGTCAAGGTGTACCATTTATTTCAATGTCCAGAGCATTTACAAGACAAATAGCAATATAATGATGAAAATACAAATTTATTAATAAAACCTGGTTTCTCTTTAATGGCGGCTGGTGCAGAACTGTACGGCCTGACAGCAAGAAGGTACGGCCAGAAATAAAGAAGTTCTCCAAGTTCACAATAAAACAATGCAACTCCTCAGCAACCTAAGGCGGCCAAGTCACAAACACCAGAAGATGATAAATATAGGCGTTCCTCTGGAGAAGAGGTAGTACGGCCTGACAAGGACAGGAAAAGTACGGCCTGCTGCAATTAATAAAAGGTACGGCCTCCAAGGTAAATGCCAGATCCCAAATAAATGCTCTCTAATGAATTCGCCTCAAAAGGTAGATGATTTCCTCTGCTTCTAACTGAATGAATATCTCAACAATTCCAAACTGTGATCTCTGGATGAAATCACCAAGTGCCAGCTTCAACTGATATTTCACAGCCTCAGTCTGCCTGATTCCTGAAGAGTTTTCGTTCTCCAGAAACGATCGTTTGCCAGAAACCCTAGGGTTTGCAAACTCCAATGCTCAGAGCAAAAATCAAGACAAAATTGAATAAAAAACAAGATAGTTCGATTTTGCCTGTGAAGAGTAATATATTCTCTCTTGAAAAGTTCGACCTAATCCTTCATTAAAATAATCATTTAAATAAATGATTTAATTTTCACTTTTGAACTTAGGAAAAATGATTAAATAATTGGCGTCCACTTTTAATGAGCATTAAATACTCATTAAGTCACATTATAATAATATATTATAAAGTATAATTAAATACTTTATAATTGAGCCAATTAATTAAATACTTTAATATTTCAATAAAGTGACGTTATAATAAAGTCAAATTATTAAATATTTAATAATCCATGAATTACTCCTTATTTCTCCGTCAAATCAACCATCTGCTGAACTGGGTCGAATCTGAGCTGATAAAGTGCACCAGGTGCCCTGCCCGAAATAGCAGCTTCCGCCTGACCTAACTTTCTAAAAATAGAAAGTTCCTGAAAAAGCTCTCTGGAAGATTCTGCGAAGGCCCAACCTGACACAATAGCAAACTGGAGCTACCAAACACTGGATAACTGCCACCGATGATCCTCTGCACACCCTGTCAGCCTACGAGGATCGAAATTATAGGCTAACTCCTCGACAAATAGTGTCAGCTAAAACGGGGACATGACACATTAGCCATGCCTAACTGCCAACTTCTGGATACCACAAGGAGCTGAACTAGAATCTGCTCTGACTTTTGATGTAGTACCGGAGATCTCTGTCACTCATCTGCCTAAACATGAAGCACTGATCCACAGGATGGCAGGATCTTCTGCTTTGATACCACTGAAATATGCTAACCAATTTTTTCGATTGAATTACACAACATAAACCAGCACTAGCCAATTGGATTAGCGTTAGCATCAAACTGAAAACCAAGCTTAAAAGAAACTCAATGCCAAGAATGCACACTCAATCCCAATGGAGGAAAGGTGTTGTCATATGGCAGAGCAACTAATGAACAATACTTGAAAATGGAACGAACCCAACGTCAAGAATGTGCACTCAAGATCCCATTGAGGGCGAGGTGCTAACATATGACGGAGCGATTGATTGAAAACTAAAAACTAATAGGCGGATAACCAGCCATAAGAGAATTTCCACGCTACCACCAAACAGTGGGGGGAAAAGACTACAATTAAAACTTCGTCTGCTGCGGCAGGCATCCACTTATGAGTGGGGATTCACCACTTGAGAGTGGGTACAAGAGTAATACAAATCCAATGATCCACACTGGCGGTAAACCATCCAAGGGTACTAATGTGAAATTAAAGAAAGAATTGTAGCAATAAAGGACTAGAATAGTACTACTGTTTACAGTCTTACAATATGGAAAAAGAGTTGCAAATTACATGAAAATTACAACAGATTCAATGTACCATGATACTGGATGATTCCATGTTAGACATCAACAATAAATGATGAAGAAAGGACTGGAGATTCAAACTTAAACAAGTCTGATGTAAAATAACAATTTTGGAAATTTTGATCAGCAACTGTGAAATTCAAAGAAATATTCACAACTCACTCAAAATACCTCCGTTTTGTGTGAAACGAAAACCAATGAGCTGCTGGAAGATAGGCGCCCAACATCAGATGAAGAAACAGCAACAAAAACTCATAATTTAATTCTTACACGAATCCCAATGCAGCAAGAATGGTACAGCCTTCATGAGGGGCGATTTTGACAAGTAAAAATCAACAACTCAAAATTAAAATCTGAAACTCTCCAAAGATGGTCGCCTTGGGTGTAGGAATGGATTGGAAAAGTACCCACAAGCAAATTAAATTCACACAAAAAGCTGTATGCAAAAACCACTTTCAGCTGTGACTGCATCAGCAACTTCAAAACTGGAAATATCATTAAAAACCTCAACTGTTGAGCTCAATCTGCTAGTCTGGATGAGAAGCAGCAATAAAAACCAACTAGGTGTTGTATTTCAAACACGAAATTGGATTGAAACTAGGAGGTAAGCATCCCTCGAAGTAAAAACCAAGTTGTCATTTCGACAGCATAACATTAGCATAAATTCATGGATGAGGAAAGCTGGAACAAGTCATTCATTTTATAGAAGAATAGAAGACTCTTCAATTTCCCAAGAAGGTACGCCAAGAGTCACCAATGACTCTTCAAATTTCCAAAAATCTTCTAACTTCTCAATATGGCGTCCACTTTATCAAGGCACATTAAAACTTTATTTTAAAATAATATCTCCAAGGAAAAGGCGTCCACTTTTCCCAAAGCATTAAAGACTTAATAATATTTAATTCTTATGAAGGCATCCCCCTTCAAGTCCACCTTTTAAGAACAACATAAAGTTATTTCCCTAGGCCAAGGGGGTCAACTGTAAATTATAACATTAATGCCTTTATTCATGAAATTCACCAATATAAAGTTTTCGGAAGCCAAAACTTGAACTCATTTAATTGCTCCAACTGAAAATGAAGAAGACCTGAAGACTGAAAACTGCATACTGCCAAAAATAGAATTTACTATAAATAGTAAACTCCCTAAAATGCCATAGAACCTCTGAAGAAGGAAACCCTAATTTTACCTCAAACAAGCCTACGGGTTTGTGGAAATAGGCTAAAACCAAATGAAGAGCTAATGGCCAAAATGGGGACATTACAAATCTCTTTCTAGCAGATAGATGAGTTCTCCTTTGTATTTGAGTTAAATATTGATTTCATGTGCATCAAGCTTCCAACTTGAACTAAGTCAAAGACTGTAAATGCAATGAGCTGAAATATAAAGTGCTGATCTGAACCTACAGTCAGAAGATATTTGGACAAACACTTGTTGAACAATTCCCAATTTCTTGTATTGCTGCTTGAAACCTCTATAATTCTTGTCAACAATGTGAATACTGATTGCCTTCTATGAATAGACAATTTTACAAATGATAGACAATGCAATCTTAGGCCCAAATGGTAGCAATAAGGCAATTACAATATGCTGTTATTACAGCAATCTTGTATGACTGTAACTGAAACAAATCACAACAATGCAAATGCAATCTTAACACAATTCTTAAGGCAGCGATCCTACTCCTGAGACACAATCAGCTGAAGAATAGAATGAGAAAGCAATTACAAAGCAGTATCATCAAAGGACATATGGAACCTTATTGACGCTTTTGATATATTTAATCTATAATTCTGAATATTGCCTTTCCAATCTATATCTCCACTATTCCCTAAATTGATCCCCTAATCACACTTCCTATTTCC
>VDFB02108340.1:0-42669 GCA_007258455.2 Sequoia sempervirens
AAGTGCTTTTGAGAAATAGTGAAGACAAAATTGTGTGTGTGTTCAGAATATGCTCCGATTTGTGTTACACAATTCTTTTGTGTTGATCCTATGCTTATGCAGATCTGAAGTGATGTTTATAGGAATATTTTGGTAATATATCCTAGATTGTAGCTTCTGGTTTAATGTAGAGTGAAAGTTGTGTTCACCGGTGTGAGAACTAGTTTGGAAATGTTGTTTTTCTATGATTGGGAGAAATGTTTCTACTCCACAGTCCTATGCTAGTTTTTTTTAGGTCTTTTACATCTAGAAGGCTTGTAATGATGTTTTCTATGTTATGTCATATGTGTTCATGGTTTGGTGCTCTGAAAGACTAGTTTCAGAGTTGTTGTGTGTGTCTATATAGTTTGGATGGACTAATGGAAAGTATTATATGTATGAAGGTTGTTGCATTTTCTACAGAAGAATTTGAAGGTATATGAGATGTGTTCTAGTGTTTGGTGAAGTGTGTTATGTGATATACATGTTATCTTCTTGTTGCAAAAGTGTGTACTTCAAAGTTTATTTGTGTTTTCATTAGGTTTGGCCGACCTGGTGTCTACACATCATGCGAAGGATATGTATCAATTGAGGAAGCATGTGATTGACCAAGAAATTGTTTTGGGTCTTGGTTAAATGTTGATTTGGTCTGCTCTCATTCTCTTCCACTGTGGGAATATTGAGTTACCGACCTAATTTCAATTTGTAAAATGAAGTGTGTGTGACTGACCTTGTAGAAAGTTTCTAAGGTTGAAGATGGTATAAATACAAGTCAAGATGTTATGGTTTGATGTATGAAACATGCCACAACTATAAGAAGCAAGAGTGTGTGAAAGTGAATTGAGGTAGTAGTACTTTAATGTGTTAGACTCCTAAAAGCAATGAGTTGACGATGTCTGTAATCTTTTGATCAAGGCTGCAGATGTGTGTAATTTATTATGGTGGATTTTTCTGTTATCTTTTGTATCTATAGGCAGTGAGCCTCCCTTTTGGAAAGTGAGTCCTATTTGTAGGCAGCAAGCCTTGTATCTAGACAATGAGTCCTCTTTGTAATCAGTTTTAGAATTACTTTATATTGTGAGTTAATCCTCACTATGGTTTTTCCCTTATTGGGTTTTCCACGTAAATCTGGTGTTTCTTGTGTTTATGTTTCTTTCTGTTATTTGCATTTCATGTTCATACTTAATAACAAAATAAAGTGGATGTGAAGTTGATAAGTGTTTGAGATTTGTGATTAAGATTGGTGAAAATTTATTCACCCCCCCTCTCATTTTTCTTAAGCCTTTCAACAATTGGTATCACAGCTTTGGTTCCTTAGAGAATAGCTTACATAGCTTGAGGTAGATCCGATGGCGCATAAATTGTCAATCCCTGTGTTTGATGGATCTGACTATAGTGACTGGAAAGTGCAGATGAGAGGTTACTTGATCTCTCTTGGTTACAAGACTTGGAAAGTTGTTGAGACAAAATATGTTGCACCGAAAAGTGGTCCTTCTTCTACAGATGAGACTTCTACCTATGAGGAAAATGAAAAAGAAAGGTATGCAATCTACAGTGCTTTATCTAAGACTGAGCGAACAAAAGTTATTTCCTTGGGAACTACTTATGAAGTTTGGAAAAAGTTGGAAGATATCTATGAAGGAAATGATAGAGTCAAATTGTCAAAGAAGCTAACAACTAAGCGTAGATATGAGAACCTAAAAATGGAAGAAGGTGAAGATATTGCAAGTTATTTTCAAAGGGTTGATATTGTAGTAAATGAAGTCAAAAATCAAGGCAGTACTCTGATAGATGAAGATGCAATAGAGAAGATTTTGATGACCCTACTAGAGAGTTACAATGATAAGGTATCAGCCATTGAGGAAGTGTATGATCCTAAGAAGTTCACTAAAGAATAACTATTTGGCACCTTGACCGCATTTAAAATGAGGAAATTTGGAAAAGAAAATGAGAAAAGAAAATCATCCTTTAAAGCTACAAAGACAGAAGATGATCAAGATAGTGAAGATTCAAAGGAGTTGGAAGAAAAAATTACAAGGAAGTTGAAGAAAGGTATTGGTAAGTACAAAGTTATGTTACCTTTTAAATGTTTTAGTTGTAGAAATATTAGTCACTATGCTTCAAGATATCGAAATAGAGTTGTACACAAGAAGAGTAGAGATAATAAAGACAAAAAGGATAAGAAGTTCAAGAGATTGTACTATGTTAGAGAAGATGCAGGAATTTCTGATGATGAATCTGATTTTGAGGGTGATAATAATGAATGCTTGTTTCTATCCTTAGAGAATAAATCAGTATCTACAAACTCTGGAAGATGTGCAAGGGAAAGTGGTCCGAAGAACAAGAAGGAAGAGATGGAAGGTACTATGGTTACTGCCTTTCATGCTAGACAAGATGAAGACTATTGGGTGATTGACAGTGGCTGATCAAATCACATGACCGAAGAAAAAAGTAAGTTCACTAAACTTGAAAAGTATGATGGTGCATTAGTTATGTTTGGAGATGATTCTGGAGAAAATATTGTTGGGAAAGTAACAATTAGTTTTGATGGAAAATACAGTACTGATGATGTCTATTATGTTAAGGGCTTAAGGCATAATATTTTGAGTGTTAGAGAAACGTGATGCTAAGCAGGGTGGAGGTTCTCTAATCAAACACAATTCAATCAACCTTGACCTATCTTTCCACTTTGAAAACCCTAACTTGGTGTTTTCTCACAATTTCCTTCAATCTTGCTTGTAGCACATGAAACAGTGAAATTTGAACATATTTGGTAAGGAAAACTTCAAACCCACGAAAGAATCACCATTCTTGACACCATCTATGGAAATTAGCAACATATCAAATTTGGGAGTGTGCTTGTTTTGTAACAACACCCTAAAAAATAGACTGCTACGCTGCCCTTAAGCCCAATTAGGCCTATTTTCCAAAGCAAATAAGTCATTCCCTTTCTCCAACTAACCAACCTTCACTCCAAGGCTTCAAAAAGATCATATGGGGTCTGAAACTATCACTTTTCTCCACTGGAACATTTACAAATTCACCGAACTTCAAAACCCTACTTCTACCTACACTCCTAAGCCTAATACATTGAGATATTAGGCTAAGGCTTGATCAAACACTGCCCTACCTCCATCCCCTGCATCTACAAACCTAAAAAAAATGAAGAAAATCCTATCTAATTCCATTCCACCAATTTGCAAAGATTTCCACCAATGGAATGGTTTAATATGCCATTTTTCACTCAAACCTTCTTAACTTAGGGTTTTCAGACCACTTTTAGAGATTTAATTCAAACTCACTCAATTCTCAATGAAAATCCTTCAACCAAAACCAAAAGAGATTTAACTCATCCCTACATCAGTTCCAATGACAATTAATACATTTACAAACTGTATGTAATCATACAAAATCCTGTAGTAGCAAAAACACCTAAAATATTGTAGAAAAAAGAGAACTTCTTTATTGATTGATCAAAAAATTACCTCCATAAGTTTTCCTTGAGTTGTTCAAGGCATATTTATACTTTCCCAACCAAAACCCAATGGCCTCAAACTATTTTCTGAATATGTGACTGTTCACCTTCCAAATACAAGCCAAAATGCAAAGTTGTTGATGCAACATTTGCAACAATTACAAAATATGACAACTTTATGAAAAACTAACCCCATGAGACTAAAAACATGTGACATGGTCTAAATAGACCTTATTACATCAAGATTGGACTCAAAAACACAAAAAATCAACATTAGACCATATTTACTGTTGGCTTCTTTTGTGGCATTTGGCTTCTTTTGTGGTATTTTGTCCTTGATGTTAGAACTTGTTATGCATTGGCATTGGCTACATTTGTTGGTTGGCATATTGGTTTACACTTGATGATATCTTCAATTGTAATGGTGATGATCCCAATTTAGTTTGAATACTCATGATCTCTATTCAGTTTGAATACTCTTGCATTATTCAATTTTGTTACTTTGGTTGGACTAATCCTTTTGGATACATGTGCAGGTCATTCAGACAAGGGTTTGTCTCCATTTGCAGATGTTTATCACATCTGGTTTTCAAGTGATTTCCCATTTTGAATATGATATTCAATTATCATTGAGATTTCACATGATACTCTATTGGAGGTAAAGCCACACATGGATTTGACTTGGCATTGCTAGTAATCAGGTTCTACATATTTCAAATGAGATACGATTTACATTGTATATTACACATAGTGTATTTTGACCTACACTCGGGCTTACCATATTACATATAGTTCATTTGAACTTTTGTTTGTATCGGCTTTGATATGTCTTATCTTAGATAGTCGACATTATTTATTTGTGTCAGCCTAAGCATAAAGTATATAATACTTTGTCTTGGATAGTCGAAGGCAGATAGTGCCATTGTATTGTTCATGACTCATGTGGACAATAATATACATGTGGATAGTGTGACTTGGAAATTGAGTTGGTAATTATGTTCTCAGTGGTTTTAGACATGCACATAGATTTCAAATGATATAGCATATCATTTCATTCAGATTTGAAATCATTATGAACTTGAGTATAGTATTCGATTGAAAGAAGGGATAGGGAAAAAAGAGTTTTGTAATCATCATTTGGCTGAAGGTAAAACCCTAGCCACCATCCAAAAATTGCAAAGCTAGTATTAAGACTTTGGTGAACTCTTGTTTGCGCTAGCTGGAATGAAGGAAGGAGTAGTAAGATAGTTGTTTGACTCGTAGCTGGAAATGAAGGTATTCTTGGTAGATTGTATGATATTTTTGTTTGACATATGGCTGACATAAAATGAGGTAAAATCTTGACAATATCTCTGTCATTTCGAAATGAAGATTGCAAAATGATTTTTAGAATTCTCTCATTCTTTTTCTTCTGGTTCAGCATTTTGAAAAAGGTAAATAAGTTCAGTGCATTATTTTATTCATTTAAAAAGGATTTGTTTTTGAAAGGAAATACAAAAACAATTATAAATAACTGCATTTCAGTTTTGGTTACTCGAGTTTGAGCTCGAGAGTTTCAATGATTTACACAAGTTTTGTTTATTTAAGCATGATTTTTAGCCATTGCTCAAAAAAAAAAAAATTGTGAGAGATTTGAAAGGGTAAAAATAGAATTGTTATTATTCCGAATAAAAGGAAATGTTATCATTGTAAAGGGATTCTTTACCGAAATAGAGTAACCCTCTGAATTAAAAGAAATGCTATCATTGTAATGGGATTTACCAAAACAAAGTAACCCTCTGAATCATTCATGTTTAAGTTATGAAATGGGTTGGTGCTCCTAAACTGTAAAGAGTTGGTGCTCTTGTAATGTTGGAGTTGGTGCTCTAAATAATAAAATGAATTATTGGAGTGGTTTTTTATACCCCAAGAGGGTTTTTCCACGCAGGACAAATCTAGTGTAATGTGATGTGTTTTGTGAGTGTTCAAATTGGTCTACATTATTGTCATTACTTGATCAATTGCATGATTTTTGTCATATCTATTAGTTGCTTAAAATAACCTTTCTGCAATCAAAAGCACTTGTTCAAATGTTTGAGTAACAAATATGTTGTCATAAAGTATATGTGTTTCAATAACAAACTCTGATATATGAAGCAAACATTTATTTGTGAATCCTGCATTATTATCATTGTTTCGTGTTTCACTGCATATAGTTTGTTCAAAACAAAGTCTTTATTGGCCTTCTTGAATTTTTTTAATTTGTGACTATTTTTGAATCACTAATTCACCCCCCCTCTCAGTGATTCTTTTCCTTCAACAAGTGGTATCAGAGTGTAGGGTCCTCATATAGGTTTAACCACCTTGGATTGTTCCTGGTCTTGAAATCTATCAAACATGTCACATGCTCAAGAAGGCGCTTATGTCTCTCGAGCTCTACTGTTTGATGGTATAGACTATGTGTTTTGGAAGCTTAGAATGGAAACATATCTTATGTCAATCAATGTTGATGTTTGGAACATTGTAGAAGAAGGATATACTGTTCCTTCCAAAATTTCCACTGATACCACTAAAAAAAGGAAGTATGAAACAAATTCAAGAGAAAAACATGCTTTCTTGTGTGGGTTAACTAAAGATGTGTTTGTCAAGATTATGCAATGTAAATCTGCCAAAGAAATCTGGGAAAAACTTGAAAATATTTATCAAGGAAATGAAAAGGTTAAACAGTCTAAAATTATGACTCTCAGAGCTCAGTTTGAGGAAATGAAAATGAATGAAGATGAAAAAATTGCTGAATACTTTCTAAGAATAGATGAAGTTGTCAATGCAATGAGAGGTCTAGGTCAAGAAGTTGATGATTCTACTATTGTTCAAAAGTTCATTAGAACCTTTCCTACTAAATATGAGACTAAGGTCTCTACCCTTGAAGAGAAGAAGCACTTTGACAAAATGAAACTAGATGATTTACAAGGAATTCTTACTGCTTTTGAAATGAGAACAAGTAAGAATGCTTTATTAAGAAAAGAAACAACTTTCAAAGATGAAAAGAAAGAAGATCTTGTAGATAGTGAGTCAGAAGATTCTGATTCAAAATAATCTCACTTTGCTAGAAAACTTAAAAAGGGATCTAGAAAATTCAAAGGAAATTTTCCTTTTAAGTGCTTTAATTGTGGCAAGATTGGGCACTTTGCAGCCAAATGTCCTTATGGAGAACAAAATTTTGATGATGAGAAACCCGATAAACAAAACAAAAAGAAGGTATATAAACCTAAGAGGAAGTTCAATTTCAAAAAGAAGAAGAGTCTCTTCTCAAAAGATGTGACAGATAGTGAAATAGAAGATGACACAAATGAAGAGGAGGAGATCTTATTCATGGCTGAAGTTGACCAGCCAGCAACTGCAAATGACAAAGCTGCTCCACAAGAAGGAGAAATTGACTTACAAGGTGAACTGAAATGTGCATTAAAAGAAATCAAAAGATTAAAAGAATAACTTGCTCAAGAACAAAAAATAGATCAAGAAGAGGTAGTCTCTTTGAAGACTCAACTTGAAGAGTCTAAAAGAATTGAAGATTGTCTTAAAACAGCAGTGAGTTCCAAAGAAAAAGAAATTCAAAAATTGGAACAAGAAGTTGTTTGTCTTAGAAAGAAAATTGAAGGATATGAGAGTACTCTAAAACTCAATGTGCTCTCAGCAAACAGAAGTTAAACAAAGATAAAACTAGAGTAGGATTTGAAAAGGGTGAGTGTTCAAACAACACTCCTAATAGGAACTCCAAATCAAATAAGTTTGAATCTAAGAAGACTCTTGCAAACAAATCAATGTAGTTCAGATTTAATTCTTGCTTTTATGGCTATTGCTTCTTTTGCAACAAATTTGGCCAAAAAGTAAGTACATGCAGATTTATGGCTCCAAGAATGCCAAGGTTTGGACACAAACAATACTATGGCTTTGTAAATCAAGTCAGATGCTTCAAATGCAACACCTTGGGGCATACATCCAAACAATGCAAAGTTGATTTGCAACAACAGAAAACTAAAATTGTTTGGAAGCCTAAATTTGTGAAAGGCATAGAACAATCAATGCTGGTTCAAACTTCCTTCCATACCAAAAAGAAAGATACATGGGTTTTAGACAGTGGTTGTTCAAACCATATGACAAGAGATAAAAACAAGTTCACCAAACTTGAAGACTATATTGGTGGATATGTAAAATTTGGTGATAACACTAGTATACAAATTAAGGGAAAAGGTTCACTTTTGCTAAACAAGGACACACCAATTTATGATGTGTATTATGTGGAAGGTTTGAAACATAATTTTCTTAGTGTTATCCAAATTTTTGATAATGGATATCAAGTTATGTTTTCTTTACAGGGATGTGAGATCAAAAATGGATCTGGAAAGATAGTTGCAATAGGAAGAAGGACCAAAGGTAATGTTTATAACCTTCTAGATACTTCTGGTAATGATAACAATGAAGGCATGTGCTTAATGGGCCAGGTAGTAGAAAGTTGGCTATGGCACAAAAGACTAGGGCACATAAACTTTGATAATCTAGTTAAAATTAGTAAAAATCAGAATGTAAGAGGCTTACTAGTTCTTAAAAAACTAGAAAATACTGTATGTAAAGAATGCTTAAATGGAAAAAAAACTAAGGCTAGCTTTAAATCAAAGGAATATTCCTCTACTAAGCCTTTGCAGTTAGTTCACACATATTTATGTGGTCCAGCTAGAACCAAATCAATTAATGGTGAAAAATATTTCATGTTGTTTGTAGATGATTACACAAGAATGGTTTGGGTCACTTTTCTTAAACATAAGTCAGAAGCATTCGAAAGGTTTAAAATATTTCAGAAAATGGTAGAAAAGGAATCTGACTTGAAACTTAAATGTCTAATATTTGACAAGGGAGGTGAGTTCACCTCTCAGGAATTTGTTGATTATTGTGAACATGGTATAAAAAGACAATATGCAGTGTCTAGAACACCTCAACAAAACGGGGTGGTTGAACGAAAGAACCAAACTGTGAAAGAAATGGCTAGAACTATGTTGGATGAAGCCAAACTGCCAGATATGTACTAGAAAGAGGTTGTTCATACAACCATATATATCTTAAACAGAGTACAGCTTAGGGTGAAAAAAAAATACACACCTTATGAACTTTGGTATGGTAAGACTGCTTCTGTAAAAAAATTCAATTTTTTTGGCAGCAAATGTTTTATTAGAAAAGATGATGATAATCTAGGAATTTTTCAATCGAGAAGTGATGAAGGTATATTCTTTGGATATTCCACTCAAAGTAAAGCCTATAGATGTCTAAACAAAAGGCTTAACAAGATTGTTGAAACTGTTAATGTAAAAGTTGATGAAAGGCCATTCTTTGAATCTAATGTTGTGCAGGCCTGTGATGAAGAATCAGAATCAGAACCTGAAATAATTCATAAAGGCAATGGGACAACAAGTCCTGTGTTTAAATATTCATCAAAACTTGATGAGTTTGCAGAAGATGAGATAGTAACTAATGCTATATCCAAAACAACTTTGAAATCTGTTGCTAAACATCATCCTCAAAATCAGATCATTGGGGACAAGAGTGTAGGAGTTCAAATAAGAAGGAAATTTGCACAGCTTGAAGAGCAAGCTCGAATGGCAGAATATTTATGTCTTGTCACTAAATTTGAGCCAAATAATTGTGATGAATATCTTGCAGATGAATTTTGGCTCAAAGCTATACAAGAAGAGATAGATTCAATTGAGAAAAATTGGACTTCGGAGTTAGTTCCAAGACCTGAGGACAAAAATGTCATTGGTGGAAAATGGGTCTATAGGAACAAGCTTGATGAAAGTGGTAAGGTTGTCCGCAACAAAGAAAGATTTGTTTGCAAAGGTTATGGTCAAAAATAAGGTATTGAATTTAGTGAAACCTTTGCACCTGTTGCTAGGCTTGAATCTATTAGAATATTCCTAGCATATTTTGTTTTCAAAAACTTTGCTGTTTATCAAATGGATGTCAAAACTACTTTTTTGAATGGATATTTGGATGAGGAGGTTTACATGGAACAACCAGAAGGGTTTGTTTGCAAAGACAAGCCTAACCATGTTTACAGGTTGAAAAAGGCTTTATATGGCCTAAAACAAGCACCTAGGGCTTGGTATTCTAGATTAGACAATCACTTAACCTCAAAAGGTTTCATCAAAGGTGGAGTTGACATCAATCTTTATGTCAAAGTTGAAGGTATTGATATTTTGGTTATTGAAGTTTATGTGGATGATATTATCTTTGGTTGCAATAACAATGCTTTGACTAAAAAATTATCTTGTATTATGGAATCTGAATTTGAAATGTCCATGTTGGGGGAGTTAACATTTTTTCTTGGTCTTGAAGTTTCTCAACTTGAACATGGTATATTTCTCTCTCAAACTAAATATGCTAGAGAAATGTTAAATAAATTTCAAATGGAAGGTTGCAAACCTGTCAGTACACCAATGGTTATAGGGTGTAAATTAACCAAAATTGATGATTCACTTGATACAAATCAATCTAAGTATAGTTCAATGATAGGTAGTTTGTTGTATTTGACTACCTCTAGGCCTGATATAATGCAGGAAGTTTGCATGGTTGCAAGGTTTCAAGCAACCCCTAAAGAATCTCATGTTACAGCTGTCAAAAGAATTTTTAAGTATATACAGGGTACACTTGACTATGGTCTTTGGTATCCTAGAAGCAATGATTTTTCTTTGATTGCTTATACAGATGTTGACTGGGCTAGATGCTTGGATGATAGAAAAAGTACCAGTGGTGTTGCATTCTTTCTTGGTGATAGATTGGTTGCTTGGCACAACAAAAAATAGGAATTTGTCTCTCTCTCTCTATTGTTGAGGAAGAATATATAGCAGCCACATGTTGTTGTAATCAACTGCTCTGGATGGCTCAAACATTGTCTGATATGGGTATACAAGTTTCCAAACCTATTTCTATCTTATGTGATAACACTAGTGCAATCAATATTTCCAAAAATCATGTTATGCACTCTCGCGCCAAACACATTGCTATTAAATTTCATTTTCTCCATGAAAAGGTGTTGGCTAATGAAGTATGCTTACAATTTATTGCTTCTCAAGAGCAGGTTGCTGATATTTTTACTAATCCTTTATCTAAAGAAGTATTTGAAAGGATAAGATTAAGATTGGGAGTTATCTCCTAGTCTTTACTTCATTAATTTGATCAATATTGGCAAAGGGGGAGCTTGTTTTCCTTGTGCTTCAGACATAGCTCTCTTGGATTGCTGCTAGGTAAAAGCACAAAGTTGTGTCACACTTTCAACCAACTTATCAACACAACTTAATTTAAGTATTTCTAACTAAAAATCAATTTTGATCAAACATATGATCTAGTAAGATTCATTCTAGCTAAGTTAGATACTTCCACAACTTTCTCAACTAAAATTGTTGGCTAAAAATATATGGAGCATCACTTTGAGTCTAATTTACCAAAAAAAAAAAATTATTTGAAATACTTGAAGTTTCAATAACTCCTACTAATGTAAATAACATTTTCTTAAAAATATAAAAATACCCTTTTGTAGATCCATAAGTGTAGTTTTTAAAAACATATTTATTTTAATAGTTTAATTATTATTTATATTTTATTGTTTAATTTTACTAAAAGTAGGTTATTAGTACAAAATATTAGGTTGATTACCATGCCAAGGAAAAATACTAAAATTTATTAAAAAATTTGAAAAAAATATGATGCACTAGATAAAAGAATCTATTTAAAGATGGTATAAATTTTTTTTCCATTTTAGATAAATATTTAATATGAAAGTTGGCATCCGATGGAAACAAGTATTTTTTGATTCACACACATTTTAATATCTATTTAAAACTATGTATTTATCAAAATTGGAAAAAAATGTATCCATGCACTAAAGTTTCAAGTTATAAATACACACAAAACATTTCAAAGAAAAAAATTAAAATTTACTATAAAAAGCTTGATGTCTCATGCAACTTCATTTTTTTAGCATTTTATCAACAACTAAATTATAGTGTTAATTTATTAAAAACTAGTTTAAAATAAATTTTAATTTAAAAAAAAAAAAACAAACATAAAATATACTAAAAAATACATATTTTACTAGTTTACATCATTTCAAAATTCAAAACATATATGCCACTTTTTAGAGATTCAAATTTAAAAGTTGGACTTGTGTTGGTTTTTTCCTTTATAAAGTGTGACACAACTTTGTGCTCTTACCCTGCTCTATTTGTGTTTGCAGCAGGATTCATTGGTTATTTGGCTTTCAGTTGTTTATTGTGATTGTTTGTCCTTGATGACAACACTAGCTTTGATGACACATTTATATGAGTTCATGGCAAGCACTTAATTTCAGTTGTTTTCAGTTTTTATATGTTGGTACTGATGTTTGACATATGTTCATTATAGCATGCCATGCATTTGTTTTTAGGGCATGTATTTGCTTCAAGGTATATATTTTGTTTCAGTTATATGGCATGGTTATTCAGGTATATTCAGGTTGATCACTTTTAGATTGTGGTATATTTAACTTGATCTTTTGCAAGTTATCTTCTCATGATATTTGTGCGGCACATCTTATGTTTATTCAAACCACACAAGTTGTGACACTATTTTATTGTGGTCAATCACTTTGTAAAGAGCTCTGATTTTGAGCAGCATTTGATATTGGCTCACATTGCATTGATATTGTTTTTCTAACACCCCCTATTCTCTGCTATTCTTTCTTTGTCCTTGTGATAAAAAAGGGGGAGAAAATGATGGTTCAATGGTTCAGATGGCTAAGTTTTTTGCCATCAAGGACAAAGGGGGAGTTTGTTGGCTTCTTCTGTGGCATTTTGTCCTTGATGTCAAAACTTGTTATACATTGGCATTGGCTACATTTGTTGGTTGGCATCTTGGTTAACACCTGATGATATCTTTAGTTGTATTGGTGATGATCTCAGTTCAGTTTGAATACTCTTGCATTATTCAATTTTTTACTTTGGTTAGACTAATCCTTTTAGATACATGTGCAGTTCATTCAAACATGGGTTTGTCTCCATTTGCAGATGTTTATCACATCTGGTTTTCAGGTGATTTCCCATTTTTCATATGATATCCAATTATCATTGAGCTTTCACATGACACTCTATTGGAGGTAAAGCCACACATGGCTTTGACTTGGAATTGTTAGTAATCGGGTTCTACACATTTCGAATGAGATACGATTTACATTGTATATTACACATAGTGTATTTTGACCTACACTCGGGCTTACCATATTACATATAGTTCATTTGAACTTTTTTTTGTATCGGCTTTGATATGTCTTATCTTAGATAGTCGACATTGTTTATTTGTGTCGGCCTAAGCATAAAGTATTTAATACTTTGTCTTGGACAGTTGAAGGTAGAGAATGACATTGTATTGTTCATGACTCACGTGGACAATAATATACATGTGGATAGTGTGACTTGGCAATTGAGTTGGTAATTATGTTGTCGATGGTTTTAGACATGCACATGGATTTCAAATGATATAGCATATCATTTCATTTGGATTTGAAATCATTATGAACTTGAGTATAGTATTTGATTGAAAGAAGGGATAGGGAAAAAAGTGTTTTGTAATCATCATTTGGCCGAAGGTAAAACCCTAGCCACCATCCAAAAATTGCAGAGCCAGTATTAAGACTTTGGTGAACTCTTGTTCGAGCTAGCTGGAATGAAGGAAGGAGTACTAAGATATTTGTTTGAATCGCAACTCGAAATGAAGGTATTCTTGGTAGATTGTATGATATTTTTGTTTGACATCTGTCTAACATAAAATGAGGTAAAATCTTGACAATATCTCTGTCATTTCGAAATGAAGATTGCAAAATGATTTTTAGAATTCTCTCATTCTTTTTCTTCTGGTTCAGCATTTTGAAAAAGGTAAATAAGTTCAGTGCATTCTTTTATTCATTTAAAAAGGATTTGTTTTTGAAAGGAAATACAAAAACAATTATAAATAACTGCATTTTAGTTTTGGTTAGTCAAGTTTGAGCTTGAGAGTTTCAATGATTTACACAAGTTTTGTTTATTTAAGCATGGTTTTTAGCCATTGCTCAAAAAATAACTGTGAGAGATTTGAAAGGGTAAAAACATAATTTTTATTGTTCTGAATAAAAGGAAATGCTATCATTGTAAAGGGCTTCTTTACCGAAATAGAGTAACCCTCTGAATTAAAAGAAATGTTATCATTGTAATGGGCTTTACCAAAACAGAGTAACCCTCTTAATCATTCATGTTTAAGTTATGAAAGGGGTTGGTGCTCCTAAATTGTAAAGAGTTGGTGCTCTTGTAATTTTGGAGTTGGTGCTCCTAATTGATTTGGTTCTCTAAATAATAAAAGGAATTATTCGAGTGGTTTTTTATACCCCAAGAGGGTTCCTCCACTCAGGAAAAATCTGGTGTAATGTGATGTGTTTTGTGAGTGTTCAAATTGGTCTACATTATTGTCATTACTTGATCAATTGCATAATTCTCGTCATATCTATTAGTTGCTTAAAATAACCTTTCTGCAATCAAAAGCACTTGTTCAAATGTTTGAGTAACAAATATGTTGTCATAAAGTATATGTGTTTCAATAACAAACTCTGATATCTGAAGAAAACATTTATTTGTGAATCCTGCATTGTTATCATTGTTTCATGTTTCACTACATATAGTTTGTTCAAAATAAAGTCTTGTTATTGGCCTTCTTGAAATTTTTTAATTTGTGACTGTTTTTGAATCACTGATTCACCCCCCCTCTCAATGATTCTTTTCTTTCAAAAATTTACATCATTTGACTAGGTTCCCCCACACCAAAATGTGTAGCAAAGGATTCAAGCTTGTGTTTCAGGATAATACTTTTGAGATCAGAAAAGGGTCTGGAACTGTGGTTGCTATAGGAAGAAGAACATATGGAAATATTTATTAGCTTAAGGGTGTTTATGGTTAGTGCCTTGTATCTCAAGTTAATGAAATTTGGCGATGGCACCAGAGGATGGGACATGTGAACTTTGGTAATCTGATTAGGATTAGTTCAAGAGGATTTGTCTGAGATCTGCCTAAAATCACAAAGCCTACCAATATTGTTTGTAGAAGTTGTTAGTTAGGAAAACAAACAAGATACAACTTTAAAGGAAAATATCAATCAACTACTAGAATGTTGGAATTGATCCATATAGACCTCTATGTTCCCGCAAGAACAAGTATTAATGGTGACAGGTATTACATGCTCCTTATTGATGATTATTCTAGAATGGCATGGGTTACTTTTCTTAGGGAGAAAGCTCAAGCTTTGGATAGATTCAAAGTGTTCAAATCTAGGGTAGAGAATGAAGTGAACCTGAGAATCAAATGTTTAAGGTCTAATACAGGTGGAGAATTCACTTCCAGTGATTTTAATACATTTTGTGAAGAGCATGGTATTAAGAGACATTTTTCTACTCGTAGAACTCCTTAGTAGAATGGAGTTGTTGAGAGGAAGAATCGGTTTGTTCAAGAGGCTGCAAGAACTATGATGAAAGAGGCAAATGTACCTAATGTATACTGGAAAGAAGCAATCAACAATGTTTTTTATATTCTTAACAGAGTTCAGATAAGAGGTAACAACACAAAGACTCCCTATGAGTTGTGGACTGGCAAGATTCCTACTGTTAAGTACTTTAAGGTGTTTGGAAGCAAATGTTATATTAAAAGAGATGATGAGAACCTTGGAAATTTTGATGCTAGATGTGATGAAGGTATTTTCCTTGGATATTCAAATAATAGCAAAGCTTATAGATGCTTCAATAAAAGATTGAGGAAGATTGTTGAGAGTGCAAATGTAGAAGTGGATGAAGATATGCACATACCAGTTGAAATAATTGAAGTTGAACTAGATGAACCTATTTGCAGACAAGTACAAGAAGAGAATAAGAAAGAAGAATAATAGATTGAAGAGGAAGAAGAATCTCTGAAACCTACTCCTAAGACTCCAAAGTATGTACAAAAGAATCATCTTGAAGAACAGATAATTGGACATAAAAGTGAAGGTGTAAAGACAAGAAGCAAAGTGGTAGCAGTTGAGGTAAATCTATGCTTACTTTCCAAGATAGAACCTAAAACATTGTGTGAAGCATGCAAAGATGAAAATTGGGTTAGAGCAATGAAAGAGGAATTGCAGCAGATAGAGAAAAATTAGACATGGGAATTGGTTCCTAGACTTGTAAACAAAAACATAATTGGTTCAAAGTGGGTGTTCAGGAATAAGTTGAATGAGAATGGTGAAGTAGTAAGAAAAAAAGAAAGAATTGTATGTGGTGTAGACCAGGGGAAAAAATTGTTCTCAATCACAATTTGACTCAATTCAAACAAACTTTCATCTCTTACAACCCTATCTTGACAGATTTCTCCAAACTCACCTAGTCTTCCTTGTAGGTGTCCAACCAGTAAAAAATGAACATAACTTCCCCAAAAATCCTCATACCTAGAAACCAATTGGTGTTTTAAATACCCATTTTTTCCTTCCAAAACATATCCAAAATTTCCATATAGGTGTTTTGGAACATCAACCTCAAAAAGTGACTATCCTTAGTTTTTAAGGGCAAATTAGCCCACTTTTCCAAAGAAAATACCACTAAAACTCTACCAATTACACACAATTTATCATACCTTCTCCATAGGTCTCATATAGTCTAAATCACCAATTTTAAAAATAAGAAACCCACACTAAGCCACCAAGTCACCAAACCCTCATTTTACCAAGTTTTGGGAAGGGTTTATTGAAAAACACCATTCCAGATCTCTCCTAACTTTTTCAACACCTCCAACACATCAGGTTATTCCTTCCCATGCTTAAAATACCTTTATAACTTGCTTCCCCCAAATTTTTAACACATTTCTACTCTCAAACCTCACAAATTCACTCAAAAATGCATAAATTGCCACCTAGGGCATCTCACCAAACACACAATTCACCACCCCTGCTCACAAAAACCATTTAAACCCCCTACTCCTACCATTTGAGACTCATTCCACTGAGAAATAGTGAGAAAAATAGGTGGAATGAGTCATTTTCCCATTTTAAGACTTCAAAACCCTTGAAGATGGAGTGTTCAAACTCGCCTACAAAAATTCTATAACCAATCACTCAAAACTCAATAGTTTTCAGTCCCACAAAATCCAAAATGATCCTGAGATGTTTCTCTACTGAAAACAATCCACTTCCAACCTTGAACCTCCTGTACAAACAAGATCTTTAGCTTGCAACAATAGATTATGAAAGAAAAACATATTTTTTTTAAGAAATAGGGAACTTTTATTGAGTTTCAATCACAAAATCATCAACACCAACCTTGCTTTGAAGTTTACAATGATATTTAAACATTTTCCCACCAACTTCAACCATTCAAAATTGACTCCTAACATACATGATCGTTGGCCTTCTCCAACATTACATTTTTGCACTTTTTGCATAACTTTTACATAATTTTGCAATTTTTCAATATTTGCACAAATGACCTCAGATCACTCTAAAGACCCCCTAAATACATTCAAATGATCTCAATGGACCTTATTTTCAAAAAAAAAACTCTAAAAAACTCCTAGAACCTAATCTGTGGCCACATTTACATGAAATACCATGGTGCCCCTGCACCATACACTCGACCAAAAGAAATTCCCAAGTCCCCTTGAGGATTGTATGCCATCAAAACATGTTGTCTCTAATCATACCAAGGTCTCCAATCTGCATATCCTCTGAGTGACTCTTTCCCATGAGTCAAAAATTGAAAACAAGTACCATCTCTTCCCTCTAACTGACTTCTTCTTTGAAAGTTTTTTCCTCCATTGAATGGTTGTTGTCTCACTGCACTTTTTAATGTTTTCAAACTTGACCTCACTCCTGTAGACACCTCTTTTCCACTCTTATCTTGGAATTATATCCTCTCAACCCTTGTTGCATGCTCAAATTGACTTCTTTGCTCCTATCTCTCACCTTGTTTCTTGACATTTTTTCCTATTATCAATTCCTCTACCTTTAAGACCCCTATATTAGTAAACTTAACCTCTGTTTTGTCAGAATGGGATTGCCACTTCACCTTTTTACCATCAAACTAACTCACCACTATCTTATCTGAGTTACATACCTCTGTACTAACAACACTAGACCGTCCTTGAACATTCTTTTCAACCAATGGACAAATCACTATCCCTACTACAATCCCATCATGCTTTTGAAACTTAGTTTTAGGCCTTTCAAGGAATTCATCATTGACTTTCTATGTTTCAGTCTTGGATACCAGACTATCATCTCTCTCATTCAACCTTGTATCACTCTTTGAATCTTCAAGCTTTGAAGTGGTTGCATACTCCTTGTTTTTTTCATCCTCAAACTTTATATGCTCCTTCTTACCAAACATAATTATCTTTGTTGCCTTTCCTTTTGCTTCATCCTTCTCCTATAATGGGGTTAATATAAAAGAACTTCCATCCTTCTCAATGGTGTAGGTATTTTCCCTTCCATCATATAATGTATTCCTATCAAATTTCCATGGCCTACCAAGAAGTAGATGGCAACAATCCATTGGCAAAATATCACAAAGTACCTTGTCCCTATACCCACCAATCTGAAACTCAACATATTCTTGTTCATTTACCAAAAGTGACTGATTATCATGTTAGGGTTAGAAAGGCAGATATCTAACAATTAAATGCAGATTTAAGTAATAAACAGAGAAACTAAAACGCACACAGAATAAATCATAACACAAAGAATTTAACGTGGTTCACCCAATTTGGGCTACATCCACCAAACCACAGCCATCCAATACTTTTATTATCCAGTGCAAAACTTATTACAATCTTGCGAATAATCGCGTTTTTCATCATCATACTATAACACCCATCTGAACCCCTTTTTAACAAGCTTAGAAGCTTCCAGATTTTGGGTTCTACAAAATCGGATTTTTCCTTTTTCGTTGATTTTTCCCTTTTTCGATGACGATGTGAAAAAGTAGGAGGAAAATTTTTCTCGGGGGCTGTCGCCCCTGAACCCCCACCCGAGGCCGAGGCCAGCCCCAGACCCCAGCAAGGATACATGTCAGGGTGTACAATATACCATGGTCTATACAGTATAGCATGATCAGTCGCCACATACCAACAATCTCCCACTTGGAGACTGATCCTGGATGACACTGCTACAATTACAACTCCCACTGGAAATAAGTACCTTGGACCCTACTACACTGTTATACTTGAATTCAACCTTGAAGGCCAATTGAAGCTGAAGAGGAGCTCAGCTTCTCCCTTGTCACTGCCTTCATAAACACATTCGTTGGATTGACATCTGTATGTATCTTGTCCAACTTGACCTATCCATCCTCCAACACCGACCGAATGAAATGATATCTCAAGTGTATGTGTTTTGTTTTAGAATGCAAGGCAGAATTCTTTGCAAGATGTATAGCACTCTGACTGTCTGTAAACAAGTAATTTCCAGCCTGTTGTTTTCCCAACTCATCCATGAAAAGTTGCAACCATATCATCTCCTTTTCCGCCTTTGTTGTAGCAACATACTCTGCCTCTGTGGTGGATAAAGCAACCACCTTTTGCAATCGAGAAATCCAACTCACTGCTGTCCCACCAACTGTAAATACATAACCTGTGGTACTCCGCCTGGTATCTATATCCCCTGCCAAATCTGAGTCAACATAGCCTTTTAAATCAGTATTAGAGCCCCCAAAACATAAACATTTATTGGATGTACCTCTCAAGTACCTGAGAATCCATTTTACCGCATTCCAATGCTCAACTCTGGATGACTCAAATACCTGCTAACAACTCCTATGACATGTGCAATATCGTCTCGTGCATACCATGGCGTACATTAAACTGCCTACAGTTGAAGCATATGGTACCTTAGACATTTTTTCTTCCTCCTCTTGTGTCTTTGGACACATATCCTTAGTCAATTTAACATGACTAGGCAAAGATGTGCTGACAGCTTTTGCATTCTCCATATGAAATCTCTGCAACACCTTTTCGACATAATTAGCCTGAGATTAAAAAAATTGTCTATTTTTCCTATCTCTACAAATTTTCATACCAAGGATTTGTTTTTCTGCCCCCAAATCCTTCATAGAAAAATATTTTGTAACTGTTGTTTTAGCTCACTTATGTGATCCTTGGTAGACCCTGCTACAAGCATGTCATCAACATATAAACATAAAATAATGTAGTTGTCATTATCCAACCTCTTTAAATAAACACAATGGTTAGAATTACACCGGCTGTAGCCTTGCTCAGTCATAAAACTATCAAATTTCAAGTACCATTGCCGAAGTGCTTGCTTCAAGCCATATAAACTTTTCTTCAATCTGCACACTAGTTTCTCCTTACCTTTGACCTCAAATCCTTGTGGCTGTTCCATATATATTTCCTCTTCCAAATCACCATAGAGAAAGGTTGTTTTAACATCAAGCTTTTCTAAATGCAAATCTTCAACAACCACAATAGTTAAAACAATATGAATAGAAGTCATTTTAACAACTGGAGAAAAAATCTCATCAAAATCAATACCCTTTTCGTATGCAAATCCCTTTACAACTAATCTGGCTTTAAATCTCTTCTTACCTCCATCCTCCTCTTTCAGCCTATAAATCCATTTGTTTGGTAAATCCTTTTCATATTTAGTCATAGCATTCCTACACTTTATAATTTCATTTATAACCTCCTAACCTAATGAGTGAATATGATTATTATTTTCATTCTCAATCCATTCCTTGAAATATTTTACCTCTTTATAATCCTATCCTAAAGTTCGGGGATCATAACTTTATTGCACTAGCATTTCAATAAAGCTCTTGTCTCTATCAATCAACTTCTTGCATCTCTCAGTGAACTTTTCAAATCCTTCTACACATTGCAGCAAATTGTCACTTTCCCAATTCACTTGTTTTCTCCACTTCTCAAACACCGTAGCTTCTTGTTACGTGGTTATCTTTTCATTCACCAACTCTCAGACATCTATCTGAAGAAGAGCCTTTAGCTTTCGCCTTTCTGCATCAATCTATTCTTAGAAAATTTGACATTCTCCTCCAAGTCTTTTGAACTTGTCACACCAATGCTATGATTCCTTATTGTAGACACCAAAAATTGTCCCAAGCTTGCGATTTCTAAATTCTCCATCATTTCCCCTTTCATTCTTCATAATTAAATAATTTTTAATTATTTAATTATTTTCTAAAGTCATAATTCTTCTATTAATTAAATAATTTTAATTATTTAATTAATTCATTTTCTATCTTTATTCCTCCTTGATTAATTAAATAAATTTTATTTATTTAATTACGTCACTAAGTAAGTCCTCTTCTTTCAAAAATTAAATAAATTCTTATTTATTTAATTTTTGTCCACTTTCCACTATAATTAAATAATTATTTTAATTATTTATTCATTAGCCTCTTCTCTCATAAATTAAATAAATTTTATTTATTTAATTTGTTCCACTCTCTTGAATTTTGAATTAAATCATTATTTAATTCAAAATGATTCCTTTTGTCTCATTCCTCTATAATTAAATAATATCTTTAATTATTTAATTATTCATTGGTCACCTAGATTAAATAATTTTAATTATTTAATTTATCCTATCACATCTTTGTCCATGCCAATCTTATCTTCCAAATCAAATCTTATATCTTGACATCTCATTTAATTTCAGCCCTTGATTGAATTGTTTTATAATTCAATCTCAACCCTTCATCTTTACCATTGCCCTAATTTTGACCTAAACCTATTTCATACTACAACTTTCAATCTTGGCAATTGATTAAGACATCTTATTGACATTCAATCTCAGCCGTCAATCCAAATTAGGCATTTCCTATAAATAAACTCTCTCATAAGCCATTTGGGGGGTTGATTCTTCAAGTGTCCTTATGTTGTCAAAATCATTCTTGAGTCTTTCATCCATTTCTATCTATTGTCATTCATCTATCATCTCCATGTCAATGTTATGCTGTTGAATTGAGCAACCAACATTCCTCCAACAATCAACCTTCAAAATCTTGCATTCTCATGCAGGTGGAGAAGAGCCATGAAAGTCAATCAAGTCTAGTTTGAAAATTGGTTTGCATTTCCTTTGTTTATTTGCATTTTCATTCTAGTTTGTGCTTCATGGTGCTTGATAGGGTTTAGTTAATTTGTTGTTTTCAACATTTAAATCTGAATTTTTCCCTATTTACATTGGTGAACCCGACATATTTTGAAAAAAATTGAGCAATCTTGGAGCTGGATTCTTTTTGTTGCAGGTTTTGCACCATTTTGGGACAAAGCCCTAGTTTTCAAAGATTCGACCATAAATTTCAAACGGCTACATTTTTTCTAACAAATGTTTTTCTATAGGTTGGGGAAGACATCAAGAGCTTTCATTAAAAAAATCAGATTTTTTGGAGCTGTTTTTAATTTTCTATAATTTATTTGCTATTTTTCATGAAAAATCAATTTTGAGATAAATTTGTCAAATTTTTCAGATATTTTTACATTTTTGAAAATATATCGGAATTTTAATAGGGATCTGTTCTTTATGTTTTAAATTTGGATGCAAAATTATTAGTCAAACAACAGATCTTTTAAAATTAGAGTTTTGCAAATATTTTCCTATATCTCATAAACGTTTATAGATCTATTCACAAAAAAAATTCTACATATGTGGGATTACATTAGACGCCCCCAATCCAAAAATTAGAATTTTTGGAGCTGTTTTTTATTTGGTATAATTTTTTAATGATTTTTCATAAAAAAATAATTTTAGGTGCAAAACAACAAATTTTTTAGACTTCTTTACATTTTTGGAAATCTCTTGAAATTTTAGATAGGTTATATTCTCTATATTTTTATTTTTATGGTCAAAAACATTTCCAAAAATCTGATTTACCTTGACTAGCTAACCCTCTAATATTAGTGATCAATTATCCTGTTAGGGTTTTGGCTTTGTTGTTGGTTTTGTGCATGTGTAGAAAATAAACACTTAAAAAGACAAATTGGATCAAGTGGAAAAATAATTTGGAGCTAAAGAAAGTCTAGGTGCACACATTCCATCTTTCATCTCTAATCATTGTTTGTCAACACACTTCAATTTGGGCTTAAAAAGAACATCTTGTTTGTCACACATTTGGATTTGGGGCTTAAAATAAATCGTGTTTCCTTTCACATCATTGAAATTGGGTTAAAATAAACCATTGCCTTCAATCACACATTTTGACTTTGGGTTAAAAAGAACAAGTGCTTGAATTTTTTTACACACATTTCATTTCTAAAGGGAAATTAATCAACTGTGAGTGTGAATCAAGTGTGTGTGTCCTCCACAACACCTCACTTGGTTTTCTTTTGTCATACCCTTCTTAGGAGGCCTGCTTGGAGCACACACCCCTCCAAGGGACGACCTCAATTGAGTGTGAATCCAAAGACACGCTCCTTTGGGAGTTGAAATCTTGTCACTCTAGGCTAAGCCCCAAAGAACTTTATACCTTTGGGAAGTGACGGTGAACAGTGGGTTACCCCTTTCTCCTGGCTTATTGGCAAGATTTTGCTTCCAAATGATACCTAGTCAACCTTGTGAAAAATAGCTTGAGACCTACTTGGCCATACCCCACTTGACTAGTCATAGGGCTTGTTGTTGTGTATTCAAGTGTTTGCCTAATCATAACATTTAATCTTGAAAGACAAACTTATCATTGTGCTTGGCGTGTGTGTTCATGCATTTACATGTGAGATCTTTTGATTGATATTTCCTAAGTCAAACTTCCAATAAACACTTGCCACATCATCCAAATCATAAAATCTTTTCATTCCACATCATATCTTTAATCCAATCAACATCATTTTACACCATGGAAACATCCGAAGACATAGCACAAGACCTTGTTGGCATATTTCATGTAGCTCAAACAAGTCAAGCACCCTTAACCCAACAAATCATTCAAAGAGCCCATAGCATTATCCAACAACTTCAAACAAACCAATCACCTCAAATGCAACAATTCATAGCACAAATCCAATACCTCATGGCCAATTGTCAAGTCCAACAAGCACATTATCAAGTCCAATCACCACATCAACAAATTTCACATCAATCCTATGTGTCACCTATATCATCATATCAACCTCATCCATCCACATATCAAGTTTCCCCTTCATCAACCTATCACAACTCTTCTAATGTCAACCCTTATCCACATCAATCAACCTTTCAACAGTTGTTATCCTATTCAACCCCTCCATCATCATCACAACAACAAATCATATCACAAGACCATTCCAACCTCAAGACATTCAACCACAATCCTATGTGTCACCTTCATCATCATGCCAACCAAACCCATTTACCTATCATGTCAATGCCACATCAATATGTCCACCCATATCACAACAATAACATAGCTTCCCAAGTCCACCTTGGCAACAAAATCAAGAGCCTTTAAGTCTTAATGCCATCTTTGACAAAGGAAACACAAATCTAGTTCATGCACCCTTACCACAATCCAATCAAATTCCTATCCCTAATCCACCATGTCCTAGTCCTAATCCATTGGCCTCTCCACCTTCTGACCCATAAAACTCTTCATTACCCCCACCATCATCTAATCCTCCATCAAATCAATGCCTTACATTTAGATATTTAAAACATAAATTGATGGCATTACATAAATCCACCAATCCACCTACAAAGGATGTGACCCAAGGGCTACAAGAAAGGAATCAATTGTCACCATGTCATTCAACTCATATACTTGAACATACAAAAGAGTCCTCAAACATCATGCCAAGTTCTTCAAGTCGACCATGTCATCCACTACCCCTTGAGCCAAGTCAAGAGTCCCCCTGATAAGTCCAAGTCACCCTCTATCATACTCCTATGTTGTTGACCATCTAAAACATGTCAAGTCTCTCCAAGAGTCATCCCCTTCCACTTCCATTCAAGCAACCCAAGCGTTATATCAAGATTCTACTCCCAAGCATGTGGAAACATCAAGCCCTAGTCCTAATCAAGATCAAATAATTTTTATCCAACCTATCCATAATCTATATCTTTTTTATGATCAAGATGATATCCATAATGATGAAGATCCTATCCATGAGCAACTTGATCCTATACCCATCCATGAGCAAGATATTCCAAATTCATCTCCACTTAATCCTATCCATGATCCATCAACATCCACTTCCCTTGATGACACAAGTGCCTCCCAAGCACACATAGAAGATCAAACAAATACCTTGGATCTAAGTGAACACAATGCTAATCAAGATCCTAATGATCCTCCATCACCCACTATCGACCCCATTGCAAGTCCTCCATCATATCCTATTGGTCTTTCCACCCTCATTCATGAATGTTCCTCCTTAGAACAACAACAACCATTATCTTCCCTTGCTTAATTTTCTCCATCCAATAAGGAACTTGTGTCTAGTGTTCCACCTACACCTAGTCCTATTGTCCATTGCATACTCCAAAACATGAACCACGAAGGTAAAGGTTTAGACCTTCATGAACAAGGTATTTTGGAGCCCATCCATGTCAAAGTCCCTTCATGCTCTTATGGCCTTGGACATACACCCCAAGGACACCAATCTCAAGATGTTGGTATTTCCTCCATGCATCCTAAGTCCACTTTCCATCATAAAGCCTATCATATGCCTAAAACATATGTTGCCATTCCACCACCGTCATCCTACAAATGTCAAAAGCATGTGAACATACACTTCCCTCCATCCAATCTACCACCATTGCTTCCAACTCCTAATATCCCTCCATCCACTTTACCACCATTACTCCCAATACCTAATATCCCTACCATTCAATCCTCTTATCCATTTATCCATAAATTCTCTAAACATCTTAATCATGACCAATCAATGCACACATTGTCTAAACATAAAGCTTCCATTCATTCCACCAAACCCAAGGGATTCCAAAATAAAAATTTGGATGCCTCTATACATAAAGTCAAAAAGTCTAATGGTCCTAATGTCTTAGCATACAATTTCAAAAAGTCAAAGCCAAGTACATATAAAAAGCTATATAAGCCCATACCTCCAAAAGAAAAGTCCAAAAACAGAATGGTTTGGGTACCTAAGCAAAAAGAAATCAAGTCAAACGAGGCATCCACATCACAAAAATCCCAACCATCCCCTTCCATCCAAAATGCACATTCCATTCAAAAATCTCAAATTCCTAACACCCACAAGCAAAATAACAGTCATAAAAATACTAAGTCTATGTGGGTACCTAAATCACTAAATCACCCATCTCCTAAGCAAACATCTTCATTGCTTCCTACACCCCATCCACATCAAAAGATTCAATGTTTATCACAACATGTGCAACCATTGGTCATGGTTCCCTTCCATTTCACAACAATTCCACATACCTCCATCTCCTCACCTTCACCCATTATCCTACATATCTCCCCCACATTCCTATGGTCCATGCTTTTGGCTAAGCCTCCTCATTCATCTTTTCCATAAGTCCCATATAATCCCTATCATCTTCCCTACATAATCCGCATTATAATCCATTATTTTCCTCCATAATACACATCATAATCCATCATCTACCTACTCCATCTCCATTTCATGTCATCCCTTACCAACATTTATGAGCATAATGGCATTTGACATGGTCCATGCAATGACATCCATCCCTCATGGGACTATCACTTTTCATGCAACTAGACACTTGAGTCCCTCCTATCCAAAAGTCAAAAAGTCAAAAAGTCAAGAAAATTAGAAGAAAAAAAAGAGTCAAAAAAGAAAAGTAAAGAGAAATCCCTTCGTCCAACGGTGAAAACCTAGTAAACAGGGGCCCTGGATAAGTACCGTGATGAAAACCTGGAAAACAGGCGTCATGTGTAGGTTGATCTTCTATGTCACTTACACTTGGGGGCATAATGTCTTATCTATCCAACCTATCATTTTCATGTCATCATTTCCATCCTACCTACCATCTTTAGCCATCATATATACCTATCATATTGAGTCCACTTATCCACCCTTCTTTTGATCTTGATGAATAAATAGGGGCAAAAGGTTGAAACATGTTTTGGGTATCTCTTGACATACCTCATCATATCTAAACCAATCATATCATTATCCTATTTTCATAAGCTTTGTCATGAAAAATCCTAAGTCTTGTACCTAGAATGGGGCATGTCATTCCTATGTGACATAGTCTTTAGAGATCACATCCTTGCTCTCTTATGATGCATACATCCTATCCATCCATCCATTTATCATGAACCTTTTATCACTTATCCTATCACCCACCCTTGCACCTAGACTTGGTTTTCCCCTTGCCATTGGTATCTAGCACAAAGGCTACCCAAATTTTTATCCATTGACACCTCAAAATATTCTCAAAAATCCAAAAAATAAAATGTCAAAAATCCCAAAAAAAGTCATAAAATGTCAAAAAGTCCAAAAAAATCATAAAATGTCAAAATTCCAAAAAAATCATAACATGTCAAAAATCAAAAAAAATAAAAAACATCCAAATAATTCTCAAAAATCTCAAAAAAAAGTCAACATTTGTCACATCAGTCAAATAAGTCAAACATAGTCAGTCATTTTAAACGTCGACATTTAAATCATGAACCAATAGACAACATAGTCCAATTAGTCATCCAATCAAAATCAGTCAAATTTCCAAAACAATGTCAAATCAGTCTTCAAATTATCAATTAGTCAGTCCTATAATCAAATCGATTCAATCTAAATCAATCCAATCACATCAATTCTTCTATTCAATTCATCACATCCTTTCATCCATGTCAAATCATCTTCAATCATTCCAAGCAATAATCCAAATGCAAGTCAATCCTTAGTCCATACCAATCAAGTTGATCAATCTTGCCAAATTATCCAATCACATCCTTTGGTCTTGATCCTCATCTTGTTGTAAACCAAATCAATCAAAGTCAATCAGTCAATTAATCAGTCATCCTTGTGTTGATCTAGGGATATGTCTTTCCCCACAATGACAACACTATCATCATTAGTCATCATCATCAATCAATCAATTACTCATCGGGTTGCAACTTGACAGGGGAAATACCTTGTTTGTTTTTTGTATCATTTGTGCATGCTTGCTTGCTTGTGTGTGTTATCATTTTTATCTTGCATTTGCGTCAAGTCTGAATTATTGCAGCTAATATTCATATCTTGTATCTAGACAAGGTTGTATTATGTTGGGGCATGAGACACATCATCACCTTGGTCCTTATACCTTGGTGCATCATGTCTAGTGTTACATCAAACATCATGGTTGCTCACTTTCTTGTAGCATAATGTATCATTCATCTCCTTCATCTACTTCATATCTTGCATCATTCATCTTGTCCCTCCTTATCATTTCATTTCGAGAGCATACCCATGTTCTTTCAACCCGCCTATCCTCTCGAGGGGGCATCACCATCCCACTCTTATTTCATCATCATCCTATCTTTCGTCATCATCCATTTTCCTCTATACATACCTTAGCTTCTTTGAAATGATGTTACTCGACACAAATCTCATTATCTTGAACATCATCTCAAAGAGGGGCAAAATGTAGACACCAAAAATTGTCCCAAGCTTGCGATTTCTAAATTCTCCATCATTTCCCCTTTCATTCTTCATTATTAAATAATTTTTAATTATTTAATTATTTTCTAAAGTCATAATTCTTCTATTAATTAAATAATTTTAATTATTTAATTAATTCATTTTCTATCTTTATTCCTCCCTGATTAATTAAATAAAATTTATTTATTTAATTACGTCACTAATTAAGTCCTCTTCTTTCTAAAATTAAATAAATTATTATTTATTTAATTTTTGTCCACTTTCCACTATAATTAAATAATTATTTTAATTATTTATTCATTAGCCTCTTCTCTCATAAATTAAATAAATTTTATTTATTTAATTTGGTCCACTCTCTTGAATTTTGAATTAAATCATTATTTAATTCAAAATGATTCATTTTGTCTCATTCTTCTATAATTAAATAATATCTTTAATTATTTAATTATTCATTGGTCACCTAGATTAAATAATTTTAATTATTTAATTTTTCCTATCACATCTTTGTCTGTGTCAATTTTATCTTCCAAATCAAATCTTATATCTTGACATCTCATTTAATTTCAGCCCTTGATTGAATTATTTTATAATTCAATCTCAACTCTTCATCTTTACCATTGCCCTAATTTTGACCTAAACCTATTTCATACTACAACTTTCAATCTTGGCCATTGATTAAGACATCTTATTGACATTCAATCTCAATCGTCAATCCAAATCAGGCATTTCCTATAAATAAACTCTCTCATAAGCCATTTGGGGGGTTGATTCTTCAAGTGTCCTTATGCTGTCAAAATCATTCTTGAGTCTTTCATCCATTTCTATCTATTGTCATTCATCTATCATCTCCATGTCAATGTTATGCTACCGAATTGAGCAACCAACATTCTGTTGGAAATGTAAAAATATGATGTTTTTACATGTTGATCTTACTCATTAAATTTCTAGATTGGTCCTATCGTGTGCATATTCTGCCCATTTCTTGCCATGTGGTTTCATTGTTTCCATTGAGTCATGCATTTTTTACATTCTGGTTCCTATCGGCATGAGAATACCATTGTCTCCCCGACCCATTGTGTGTTTTCTGCTAACATGAGTTTGTGTTGCCTTTCGGCAAGACTCATTTGATGTCACAACGATCAAAATTTTCTTGCAGGCACCGTTCGGCGGGACTTTGTCATTGTCTCGGCGATTGAGGAAGGTCTTATCGGTGAGAATGTTATCTTCGGGTTGAGGTCTCAGCGAATACTTCATGTCTTACCGACCCACGTTTGGAAAAGACATATCGGCGAAAGAAATCATTTTTGAAGGGATGACATGGCGATCTCCATATGTCTTACCGACTTGTGCACAAATGTTCACTTTGGCATGAGTGTTGTATTTGGTATGTAGTCTCACCAAAGATTTTTGTCTCACCGACTGATGCATTGAAGGTCTTATCGGTATAAGTTGGGGCTATCAATATGAGGTCTTGGCGAGTGACCTGAGGTCTCGCCGACACTTCATTTGAGTCTTCGCTTTGGCCAAGCATAAGGGTTTTCGGTGGAGGGTCATAGCGATCTTCCCTTGTCTTGCCGACTACTGATAACAGATATACCTTTCGGTAAGACTCATATGATTCGATATAGAGTCTCGGCGAACCCATCAGGTCTTGCCGACTAAGTCTCATGGATGGCTTTCGGTGTGATACAATATTGTCTACGTGAGGTCTCCCTGATAGTTACAAGCTACAACGACATACATCGGACAGATGGTTTCTGTCGGTGTGAGATTGGCATTCTCTTAGCAATCTGGGGTGTGCTCGGGTTGTTTCGGTGTAACTCAGTGGATTCTTTGGGACCTCTCCCCGATCTTGAAGTGTCTTGGCAAAGGCGAATGGGAAATGCTTCTCGGCGAGAGTTTTCTCTTGTCTCAGTGACTCAGGATGAATGAGGGAACTTTCGGTGAAACATGGTATGCTCTGCGAGAGGTCTTGCCAATGTCAGAATGTTACGGTGACTGTGAACGAAACAAAAGAACGCATCGGTGAGAGATATCTTATGTCTCAGTGATTGGAAGGAACGTAACATGGGGCTCTCGATGAAACATAATGTATGATGTATGACATCTCACCGATGGCATAAGGTCATAGTGAAACACAAAGGGGACAAAAGGATACTTCTTGACTTTGGCATAGCGAACAAATGGTCACGGCGAAAGCGAACAACATAAAGAATAGAGGAACACGGTATGACTAACGATTGACGATTGAATTGCCTTCGGCATACTTTCTGGTTGTCTCAGGGACTGTTCCATTGGCGATTAATAAAAATTCAAACACTGTGGGCCGACATATGAGAATTTCTAAATACCGTTGCAGGATGACATGAAATTTTCCCGAATTCTACGGTGGGCCGACATGAATTTGAAGCGATATGTTTCCTGATGCTGGTGTATAAATATGCATTCCCGGTTGTAATTTAATGAGATCAGATTTTAGAATCATACAGTAGGTAGATTAGGAATGGACAGAGTAGAATAAAGTTCTCATTTCAGAGACTATGTTGCATGCTTTTAAATGGCGATTTTAATGAAATTCAGTTGGTGTGGTAGTTTATTTTTGGTATCAATTGTATGTTGATTTTATTGAAAAGTATTGCTAAGCTGTCTCCAAGTTGATTCTTTCCGGTTATTTAAATTGTAGTAACAAGCTTATTTCCAGTTTATCAGTGCTCATTTGTTGTATCTGTGTGATTAATCTATTGGTTCTCTCAAGTAGAGATTAATCCTTTTTGTTGATCACAGTAATCAAGGGGAATTCATTTGGATTATTAAAGTAGAGCGTAGTGGTCAAAATCTTGCATGTTTATACAAGTTATAAACAGATCATATGCCATCAATTTTATTTTCTACCAGAATAAGTTTCCCACTTCTATTTCATCTGACTCCGCATACCCAACAAGGCACTGGTCTCTGCAATTTCATCATTTGAATTCATTCAGTTTCTTTATATCTGTTAATTGAGAATTTTAGAATTTAGATCAGAAGGTTGCTATTACTATCAAGTTTGATTTTATTTGTTCACTTCCATCTGCCATTGTGGAAAAATCATTGTGCAAGAAAGATAATCATAAGTCAAGTCTGCTTCATTCAGAAAGGTACACCCGCCTAGGTTTAGCAGCACCTGAAGAGTAGAAGGTTGAGTTCTCTTGACCTTGTCTGTTACCCTGAAACGTATCAAGAGATTGGTAGCCTCTTGAGGCATTCAGCCTGTGTTTTTGAGAGCTAACACATTCCTCCAACAATAAACCTTCAAAATCTTGCATTCTCATGCAGGTGGAGAAGAGCCATGAAGGTCAATCAAGTCTAGTTTGAAAATTGGTTTGCATTTCCTTTATTTATTTGCATTTTCATTCTAGTTTGTGCTTCACGATGCTTGATAGGGTTTAGTTAATTTGTTGTTTTCAACATTTAAATCTGAATTTTTCCCTATTTACACTTATGTTTCCCAATTGCATCCTTTATTAACTCTTCTCCTTGCCTTACTAGGTACTCCATCCACTCTTCGAATATGCTTACCTTATGACAAAGTGTTGTAATGGCATCTACTTGCTCCTTAGACATGAGTACTAGATTCTATGACTATTTAGTCTATGTTTGATTAACTTGGGATAGAGACTTGATAAAACCTTCCAGGAAAGCAATTTATTGCTTTAGCTCTCTTTTCTTCCATTTACTCCTCTGTACTTTGGCGATAGTTGTCTCTAAATTTACTTCCATCTCTTCTAATTCATGTCCCCATGATGAATGTCTAACATTAATTGTTGTTACCCTACAATCCCTAGGTGTTATTTCATGCTTGCTCTTATCTCCCATCAGAGTAGCTATTTGGAGAGTCCTCCCTCCATCTGCATTCCTCTTCATTGCATGTCTTTTCTTTGCTCTACCTCTAGGTTTAGGGGTCTCTAATTCTTGTATCAAACTTCTAAGATCTAGAGGCACTAGTTCCACCTCCAACGGTGAAGCCATTTTCCTGACTAACTAGTCAGGTGCTTCTTTGTTATGTTTTGCCTCTTGAGTATTTTCTTGTTCTTGATGATTTGCATGTTCAAGAACTTCTCCTCTTGAACTATCAACATTACCTATCACAAACCACATAACTTGAACACTTTATGTCCTCACTAGCATGGATTCTGGATTACCTTGGTTCATCACCGTCTCTTCCTCTTCCAGACTTATATTCTCCTATCCTGCCATGTGTTTAGCATCACTCCTTGGGGTATCATTTTCCTATAGTCCTAAAACATCAAGATTCTCATCATTTCTTCATTCACCACCCAAGTTCTGTGAGGACTCTACAGTTTCATTCTTATCCTGACCTTCTCTTGATTTCTTAGAAGTCTGTGGTTGCTCAACATATTCTTTATTTTTTCCTTGTGGAAGCTGATCATCTACCGTATCTTCATTATCAATATTATCATTGGGATTCTGACATACAGTATTCCCTATTCTTATTTCATCAATTTCTTTAGGGTTTTCCGCTTCTAGAGTGAGTGATCCTCTTACAAAATCTTCTTCTTCTTTATGTGTAGGATTTGACCCTATATCTGGTACTTGTTCCACTACTAGTTGCATCATGGGATTTTCTTTAGATCTTTTTTCTTCAAACTGTTTCATCATAACAGTCAGCTTCTCCCACTATTTTCTAACTTATTCCTCAGTTTGTTCAAGACCTTCCTCTTGAATTACAAGAGTCCCTCATAGGGTTTGTCTCATTGTTGCAGTATTGACTGAAGGTGGAGAAGTAAATATATCTGCTACCTTCTGCAATGCAGACCTTGTCTTAGCATGTGTTTATGTTTTCATTCTCGCCTCCTCGCCAATCATAGGTTGAGCTCTTGGCTTTAATATGGAAGAAAACATCACCTTAGGAATCACCATTACCTTGGCTAGATTGGCCACAGTCTCTTTGCACTAGCTAGTTGGCGTTACTAGAATTCTTTAGCTTGAAGTATCAGGAATTCCTTCTTCACTATGCCCAGCTATCTTTGTTTTACTAACCTTTCTTTTCATTTTAGTAGTCTCTACATACCTTGACTCATCCTCTAACTATTGCTTTCTCTTCACATTAGGCAAGTATGTGAGTTGTACCCTAGCTTCTTTTAATGCCTCACCATAACCATTGATCCAATGTTGATTGTATGTCAATACTTGCTTAGAAATTTCCTTAATGGTTATGATATCCTTCTTTGTATAATTTGGGTTTGGGATAGGTTCACCAAAAATATTTTATGTATCATAAATTGCATTCAATACCTCTCCATTATCCATATCCAACTACTCCAAAATATCATGGAGTCCAAGAAGCCTTGCTACTTGTAATGGCAATCTCTAGTCTGACCGCTTCCTTACCTCATGCTCATCATCTCAATTATGCCAAAAATCCTCTAGATCATAAACATGAGCATACTTCCAGCTTATTAGTCGGGCAATGTTTTCCTCTAGATCATGATTCTTTTGTTGGAGTGAAAAGAGCTCCAACATATAAAGCTTCAACTCTTCCTCACACATATCAACATTTTTGGCCGCAACACATTTGTAATTCCTGATTGTGATGGGGAATTTGATAGAACATTTCTTGCATGCTTTTGCGAAAAGGGCATGAGACTTTTGCATTTGTCTTACCAATTCTAATAACAACATATTGTATGTTGCATACCTAGGTAGCATGAAAGGGTGTCCTCTGAATCCTTCCACCTAGATGTAGGTGAAAGTGGGAAATTGAATATACCAGCCCCCAACTGATCGGATGACACTCTGTGCTTCTAGGGACAATCTTTTGGCTTTGTCACTTTCCATTAATCTTACCAGACTCATAGAAAACACATCATTAACCCTCTAATAGTGCTCCCAATATTTGTGAATAGTAATATGGGGCATATGAGCATAAATCAAATTATTCCTTGGTTTTCTGCCCAGGGTACCAATCCTATCTAATCCTTGTATATTTTCCCCCATGGTACAAGAATAAACAACATATGAAGACATAGAAAACCATTAGGTGTTCAGGAACATCATTAACTATTTACGCAGCTTGTCGTTGATGAAACTCCCCCTGTGAATTTGCATAGGGCCTTCCATTATTTTCACTATAAGCCCGAACATCCAAGGTTCAAATTTGTTGGCATCCTTGAGTCCAACTATCCTGCTCAATAGGATTATTATGTCCTAAACATCTTGATTAAACACTGACCTCGAGATTTGTCTCATTTGATTTGTGATCTCCTCCCGACACCATGTTGCATTCATAAACTTCATGTTTTGTTCTTCTACATTCAGGCATGTCGTAGCCAAGACTTGCGTATTCAATAGATTCATTTGTCTGAATGCAGTGAGCCCAAATGTGTATACAATCCCTTTTACAGAGAGGTTTGCACAGAATCTTACCTCTTTATCAATGACCCTCTTGTTTGGGTCATACCAATTCATACATTCCATTATTGGTTCAGGAGCCTTCATTGCCAACAGAAACCCTCCTGCCAAACGTAGTCCACTTGCAATGATGTTCTTTACACACTAAGAGGCACCCTCTTGTCAAATCCATGTAATGAATTCAATGTCAGTAAACCATCCTGGATGGGTGTCTGTAACTGTCTCGTCGATTGATACAACCTGTAAAATAGGGAACTCGAATTCCTCATCTATTGGCTTCTTCCTGGAAGTGCTCATATTTCTCTAGATTTCCTGCATTATTAGGAAATATGTGCCTTATGTGTGAGTTAGGGTTAAATCTAATCATCCATTTTCAATAATTCATAAAAGTTATTTTTTTATGACATTTACAATTTGCAATTAGCTTAAATTCCTTTCAAAATAATCAACATTTTAGTTACCTAACCAGTGATAATTCCATTTGACCTGAGCCATACATGCACAAAATAATTAATAGAATTTCATTTATTCGAAGAATACTTGGTTTTGTTGATGATACGGTTTTTTGAACGCAGGCTCAAAACCCTTGGTAGTTGTTTTCTTTAGTTTCTCGAGACTTACCTTTCTTTGCATGCCATAATCTTGGTTTTAATTCTTCAATGTCCTTATAGGTGAGTAATTTGACACAAGGTAGGGTGTTACGAAAGCAACTACATGCATGAGGTGGTGCCAGGTATGTGTATTATTTGCCACCTTCATTAATTTTTTTTCTACATGTATTAATTACCCTAAATAAAGGTGCAATCATGGTGGATTAGGGTTCAAATCACGAACTCTTTGGTTTCTATGTAGGGGCACAACATTAGAGAAGAAAACGATGTAGGGGGCTAACATGACACACTTATGTGTCACTTTAATTTTTATGAGGCAAAGGCCTTAGAAGCAAAACTTATCTTGGATACTTAACAAATTCACAATCAATCGAGGTTTGAATCATCCGACACCGGACTTTGAAAATATTTTTGAGAGTTGGGACTTTTACCCACCGAGTTCATGAGAACCAAGTGCAAAAGGAAACCTAGGACCGGGTGCAATCGAAGCCAAATTGGTTTGAAACAACATTTACAAAAAACCTTCGATCACTGGTTATAAAGAAATAAAAAAAAGCCACTATTGAGCTAACCAGCAAAGAGGGGAAACACACACATCAGGACAATTTTATCTAGGTGACGACCCACCAAGCACTATTATCGATCGAATGAAAAGTGAAACTTACCAAAGATACAACATCCTTAGAGCAACAATGTCAATACTCGGGACGCGGGGATCTAGTATATTGATAAGGTCAGGGAAAATATTTTACATCCCATGTTCGGTAAAGCAAGAACTTAAGCAAGGCTAGGTAAGTTTGATTAAAACTCACCATTTTACCATTTCCTCCAAAAGCAACACACCAAAGCAAGCAAAAGAAAAGGAAGGGAAAGAAAAGCAACAGAAAAGAGGGGGTCCACATTTTTCTAAGGAGAAAAATGGGGTGTGGTGTGAGACCACACAACACAGTTAAATCCAGAAGTGTTTATTATTGATGTAATCTACTTAAATCTAATATATTGCCTCTTTCAAACGCAAATGTATTCATAATGGGTGGCATTTCCTCATTGTAGTGTACACTTGAACCCAACATGGATATCCTTATTGATATAATTGCATGTGATGTAATGATCCAACTAATGACTTTATGAGTGCAATATCAGATTTGAGATAGATGCCAAAAAAAATTTACAAATATTTTATGAAAACTCCACAATATAGTTTGTAAATCAACACTATCAATGCACAAAAAGCAATTGAAACTCTTGCAACTTCTACAAAACATATGAAACTGATTTTATAGGAGAATAGGTTTTCACAACAACCAAAATACCTACAACAACAAAAAAAATAAAATATGATACCAAATTACACTTCTACACAAAATTGAGTGATTTTTACATTTCAAATCCCAACATTACATTGCCCAATTTCACCAAAAAAGCATCAAAGAAAACCACAACACTTAGAACCAATCCTTGATGATGGAAACAATCAAAGAGGATAGATAAAATCTATAATGATTGCACCAAAAATTAACTAAAAAAATGAAGCCATATAAACTCAATATGTCACTTAAAACTCTGTCAAACAATATCCAACTAGAAAGATAATTTATTCAATCTTGGACATGATTAAAATTCATGGAATAACAAAAAAATCAATTCTCACAACAACACCTACATAAAATTCACAAATCAAACTACAACTCACACCTACACACAAAAACTAGTTGAATTGATCAATACGATGAAGCTCCAATGCACTCCATAAGTGAGAATGCTCTCCAAAATCAAAGGGGTTTCATCCTTCAACCCTCATAACCCATTGGTTTTCATCATCAAGTTGTACTATCCTATGGGTATTTATCCACATAAGAAGATTGTAGAACAAAAGTTCATACAATGCAATATAGAGAAGATAAATTGGCAAAATGATCTTGAAATGTGACTTTGCCTACAAATAAATAAAGAACCAAATCCAAACACTCCTCTCTTGAAAAAATAAATAAAATAATATTATTTTCATTTTTCTCCCTCTCAAAGAAGCTCACAATTGCATATTCTTAACAAAAATTATATAGTAACTCTCCACACGCATGTTGTCATAAAAAATGCTACCAATAATTGATTGCCACTGAATCCTAGAGGTTACAAACCTCCTCATGAGAAATCCCACGCTCCCTTTTTTGTTGTCAACACCATTAAATATTAAAATGTATTTAATATTTAATTGGCACCACTTAAACAACTTGAAAATATTATATAATCGTAGATCCAAAATATTAAATATTAAATAAATTATTTTCCTAACTCCTTTATCCCATGAAAAATATTGAAATGAGATTTTTTTTTGCAAAATTAAATTAAATAAAAATGAGACATGACATGTGATGCCTTAATTATTCCCCCTTGATTGAGATATGAAAAACCCTATCAAAAGAAAAAAACTAAGAATTGTTGGAGGTTAGAGTTCATGCTTAGTATGAATTTACTTAAAGAGATTGTAAATTTTGAAATCTCCTTCAAAAGAGTTGTCTTGATTTAATAATTTTAAAAATATATTCATGAGTGAAAGTCATAGCATGATTTTGATTTTCAAGCTTCCCCTTTTCAAGCTTGAGATCCCTAAACAATTTGATCAAATACATTTTTCTTGATCCCATGATTCATGAAATGGTTCATGTCCTTGTGTCTTTCTCGTGATGGTTCAAAAAAACTCATCCTCAATGATGCCATACAATGAATTTTTCATGCAACTTTGTAGCATAAGAGTCTTTTAAGAAAAAATAAAAATAGAAGATCATCTTTCACTACTAGAACTAGAGGCAATGGTCCATAAGGAATTGAAGATACAAGTTCTCCTTTTTGAAATCCAATGACTCTTAATTCTTGTGTTCATGAAATGGTAATATGATTAGTTGAATGACCATACAAACTTGTTGGTTTTAGAAGAGAAAACTCATTACATAAAACAAATTTTATAGTTTTGTAATATAAAACCAACACTACATTAATCATATATTGTATATAAACTCTAAGCAGAATTTAAAATTTAATTTAAGATAGATAAAAATACTTTAAATAATTTATTATTTTTACAACAAAATTACATTCTACAACATCCAACTAAAAATATACTCTGTAGACCTGAAAAAACAAAAGCTTTTGATAATACAACTGTGCGAAATAGATGTACCCAACAAGGAACCACAAAGGAAACAGTGCTCAAAATAGGCCTAGAGAGAAATCTACACAATAAAAAAAGCTTCCGGAGAAGATTGCCATAAACAGAGAATAATGAAAAAAAAAGGTAAACCAAGAAAGAGAAATATCATCCCTTTTTCCTTCTGGGAAGTGGAGAAAAACATTGGAGCGTTGTGCAGGCTAGAAAGAATTTTTGTAACAAGTGTCAATACATTCCACATCTGTCAAAAACGTTAGTTAAAGAACTATATTAAAGAGACAACTAAAATAATACCTGGCAACCAAATTTGGACAGTGATGAGAGGTTGGTGGATACCATGTGGCATCACAAATGATGCGGTGGCTTCAATACATCAGGATCAGTATAAATGTCAACAATATGCTTAGGTTTTGTCAATGTCTATGCAGTTGGTTGGATTGAAGTTTCAGTTGTTTCCACAAACGAGCTGTTTTCAACTTTGTCATGTATGGCTCTGATTTGGACCAAAAACTGTTCACAAATTGCTCATAAGAGTGACCATTTGCAAGAATAGAAGAATCAAATGTCAATCCTGTTGCTTCTTGAGTACTACTATTTGCAAAGATAAGAGGTGATTGAATTTCTGATCAACCAAATTGTGGCGTTTTCCCACATTTGCCACTTTCTAGAACTAGGAGAAAACTGAGCTTCCAGGTTCATAGAAACCCACATCTTCAATTCTTGATTCAGAGGGTCCGCAGTGAAAAGGACTAGGTATATCATCTGGAGAATTCAGTATATCAAGAAATATAACAGCGCCAATGGCTTTCCCATTGTTAGGCATTAGTGGTGTAAGTGGAAACATCTTCTTATCTCCCCACATTTTCACCATTCCATCCTTAGATGTCAAAGCTAAACAAGTGATCCAATGACATATGGACAAATGCTCATGTTTTCCAATACAATAAACACCTTTAATTAGCCTTTCCACGTGGAATTTAAGAGGACCCCAGTTGAAAAGACACTACCGGATCTAGCAGATCTTATTTTTGCAATATCAAATATCAAGACATAAGTGTCGACTCCCACAAACAAAATATCCTGCTGCTGAGGTGCCAACAGACATGAGGATAGATAGAATCCGATTCCCTAAAGATCTGGATGCCCAAATCAATTTTTTCTATTATTTGCAGTTTATCATCATCTCCTAGGCCTTCATCAAATTTTGGTATGAAAATTCTTGCACCTAGGACTCCATAACCAAGATAAGCATACATCATCAAGGCATTGGAGACCGAAGTTTTCTGCAACACATTCACTTAGAACTGATACATGCTGCAGCCTTGGCGAAGGTAGGGAAAATACTGGAAAAGGGTAATAAAAATAGCTTGATGGTTTCTAAAGCCTTTTCAACAAATCCATTTTGTGCATACTCTGCAATTTCTGCATTCCATGATACCCCATTTCATTGAGACATTTGGTCAAATAGTTCCCGTGCAATCTCTGTGGCTCACTGAAACCAGATTCGTGGAAGAATTCTATCAAACAGGTTCGTGCCATGTTTGTGAGTTCTAGTGGTATATGTTTGCAATGCCTCTTCATCTATTATATCTAAGAAAAATCATTCTTCCATTATTCTTTGAAGAATGTCCATATCCAGGTTCAAAGCTCCCATTTGGCGCAGGCGCAGAGGATGCTGTCAAAGATTGTGGCATTTGGCTTGAAACTTGCTGTTCACATTTGTAGGCCATGGATGCTACGTATATGAATTATTTCAAAGTTCCTAAACCTTTTCATGTATATTTAGCAAACTCGAACATTTCAACTTGTCTGTAATGATGCTTTGGTGTCCCGGTGATTCAGGCTGCAACCCCAACAAGTGTTTTGCATATTTTGCAAGGTGCAATTTGGGGTTAACCTCTGGTTCACATAATCCAGACTTTGAGCCATTTTTGCAATTCACTCCAGATTGGATGGCTCGAGTTTCGAAAGACTTTTGCATTTTGTTAAAAAAAATCCCCCAATTTCAGCACTGAAGTCTATTTGCAGGACCCCGAGACTACAAAACACAAGCAAATTAAAACATTTAGCTTCCAATTAAATTTTAAAACTCAGATTTAAATTATTAAATTTAAGGTTTCGAATTTTTAAATTAAACCATCATTTACTTTATATACATAAATATATTCCAACTAAAATATATATCTTTAAAATTTTGAAATTGATATATATAGAGTTTAATTTTTTTTCACATATTAAAAAATATAAATACATTCCAACTAAATAGGAATTCAATTTTTTGATATATATTTAAATTATTAAAATTTAAGGTTTCTTTTAATTTTAAAAATTAAACCATCATTTAGATTAAAATATATATTTATTTTAAAGTCTTTACTTATATATATATATATATATATATATATATATATATATATATATATATATATATATATATATATATATATATATATATATGTCACAAATTAAAAAATATTTAAACAGGTATAAATACATTTCAATTAAAATATATAGAATTCATTTTTTTTGTCATAAATTAAAAAAAAATATTGAAGTGGAAACATAATTGATATCAAAACAAGGGTTATCAATCAAGAAGATCCAAAACAATAGAAGATCAAAACTCACTTACAAAATGAAAGAGAATGCATACAAGGATAAGAAATCAAGATAAACAATTAAAACAATTCAAAATATGAAACGAACCTATGTACAAACTTTGCCTTCCATTTTCATGGTGATGGAATGTTGGATTGCTTGATCATGAAGCTCTCATGGTTGCAAAAACATGAAGATTGATGACCTAGATGGTTATAATTGCTCAAATGCTCATGATATTGCTATGCTCAAGAATTCAAATGCTCTCAAATGATCTAGGTAATGTAATAATGAAGGAGGAATGATTGTTTTATAGATTTTTCATGTTTAAATCAATGGTGTAGATTAAACCTCAAGACCCACAAAGAATGGTTGATATTGCATCTTAAGACCCACTGAGTGATACAAAGAAGATGAAGGGTCAAGATCAAATTGAACTCAAATATCTCCACAATTTTAGGAAATTTAGTTGAGGATATTTGAAATGGAGGGATAAGATTAAGATCAAGAAATGAAGGGATAAGAATAAATGAGAGGAATGAAATATTTTGAAAGAAAATATTTCTTGAGATTATGCCTTTGAAAGAGAAATTAGGATAATTAAATAATTCAATATTATTTAATTATGGAGGATTAGGATATTCTTTATTAAAAATGAATATTTCAAATGAATGGGATGAGAATAAGATAATTAAATAATTAAGATTATTTAATCATAGTACATTGGAAGAAAATTAGATTTAATAGCTAATTAAATAATTAAAATAATTCAATTAGGGGAGATTAGAGGAAAATTAATGAAATAAGATGAATTAATTAAATAATTCAAAATTACTTAATTAATTGAGGAAATAAGGTGAAATGATAGAAAATTATGTTAAAAGGGGAATTAGTGATGCCAATGATGAAAATGATATGAATGTAGTGATCAAAGATGAATATGATGAAAAAAGCAAGATTAACAATGTGTGATATACGAGTCAGACAATTTTGCATGTCTACATTTTGCCTCTCTTTGACACAATGTACTTGTTACATTGTTTCAAAGACTTGTGTTGCTCAAATCATTTTATTTTTTAAAAATTTTGATGCCCCACTATGTCCCAACGAGTGTCTGAAGGACGATAGGACACTTGGCTACCCCCTCAAGAGATTAGCTAGAAAAAAATAATTTTCAGGTTAGGCTCTTGACAAAAGTTTAAGACCAATTTAGATGAGAAAAGGATGAATAAGGACCTAGGGGTCACGAATAACGATCAAGATGAACCAAGACGCTCAAAAGATACCTCAAAAGGATGAACATAGGTAAAAACCTAGGTTTTGGAGGGATTATATAGGTAATTAGGGTTCAAATCCTCCTCATTTGCACACTCAGCTTGCAAGATTTCATATTCTCAAAGATATTTTTGCATCCTTGACCTTTAGACACACATTCACGATGGCTCGAGTACTAGGAGCACCACACTGCATAGAGCTCATTCATTAGTTCCAGAAGCCAACTAGTGCAGGCATTGTGATACACATAACTTGAACTTTTTCTTGCACTTTAATTTCGCTTTTCAAATCAATATCCAAAGGTAGGACACACAAACATGGAAATCCTTGAGGATTGTCACATTTGTCATGATACAACCGTGTTTGCACTTTTAGGATGCTCGTGTTTTCTTTAGAGTGATGTGGTTGAAAAACTATGACATGTTTAAATTAATTCGACGTGGTTGAACAACGTGTTTGCAAAATGCTGACGTGTTTGAC
>VDFB02108342.1:0-10231 GCA_007258455.2 Sequoia sempervirens
ATTTTGTTGGCTTCTCTTTTATGTTAGTTATCCTTGATGTCAAATTTGTTGTTTCATTTGGCATCTTGGATTATGGCATATACAGTTTTGGCACACTTGGTTTTGGCATTGCATTGGTAGCTTGACACATAGTTCAATTGATTTTGGCATACTATTGTTTGGTTGGCACATTTATCTTAGATTATGGCATATACAGTTTTGGCACATTGATCTTGGATTATGACATATATAGTTTTGGAACACTTGGTTTTGGCATTCTTGTCACAGTCTCTGGCATTCAGTATCTTGTTCATGAAAAGCATTATGATGCAAATTTACTTTTAGTTCTATATTGTTGTGGTACTAAACTTGTTGAATCCATGTGTAGAGTGTAGATTGTCTTGCATATATAGGTGTTGAGTTATGGCATTGGTTTTCATATTGTCTTGCATATACAAGTGTTGAGTTATGGCATTAGCTTTCAGGTGATATCATTTATATGGTTGATCGTTATCTTATTTTGATGAAACATTAGATGAAAAATACAAGTGATGACGTTTTTAGTTAAGGTATATTTGTGTTTCAGATTTCATGACTACATCTTTATGCCCAATCAGTTTATCAAACTGCATTTATATACATACAACATTCATGCATTTTTTGGTGCTTACATGATAAGGTGAAAGTTATTGTTTCACTAGCATACATTATCTTGTGCTTGAGCTTCACTTTCATATAATTTAATTTTGGTATAAAGGGTAGAATACATTATAAGGAGAAGTACATTGTTTACTATATTCATTGGTCCACATGAGCATTGTGGTTATCATCGACTTATTTTGGCGAATTTATATGTTTATTGGCACTATGATTCATATCGAGTCCGTTAACTTTGCATGGAAACATTTTATTGTTCTAAAATTTCTTTCATAAAGCACTAAGGCTAACACTATATCTTTTGGGCTCATAGCTTATAAAGGTTACATCTACCTTGATAGTCGATTACACATGTTATCGAGAAATATTATTATACTTGATCTTTGATTGGTTATTAAGCATGTAGTGACGGTATTTTGTTTAGTCACTCAGTGCTGACATGGATAGTGACTTGGATTTGTATGGCGACATTATTATTATTGTGTTGATCTTAGTTGACATGGACAATAAGAACTCATGTGGATAGTGAGTGGAAAATTATGTGGAATTATCATGTCAATTTTGAGTTAGATCTCAAAATAATTATGTTTTATTTCATGGATTCCAAAGTTTATTCATTTGCATTAAGGATTTTATAAGCTTGAGTAAACTTACAGTAAACCAAATGAAAGTGGTTTCAATTCATAGTGTAAGCTTACCCTAACCCATCATTATTAGAAAGTAGTTGCAGAGCTACTATGCAGATTCTAGCTCAAATGATGATGTGGGTTTTAGTTATGTTGAACTTTGGAGGTTGGCAATTCAGATGGTGGTTTTCTCTTGCAAAAGAAATGGAAGAGATATTTGATCGATAGTTTTGAAAATCTCAAAGTTGGGTATTCTATTTCTAGTTTCTATATTTGTCATTAGGTATTATTGAGTCTTTTATAATTTGTTTCAAGTAAGAATGGTTTGTTATCGACCTCAAATGTGAATAGCTTTAGTTAGTTTGGTTTTTATAAAATGCTCAGAATTGAAATCATTATTTCTTAATTAGGATTTGAGAGTTGTTTTGAGATTCAAATGGCATTTGATGTATGGAACCCTAACTACATTTTTTTCTTTCAGAATCAGTTTGAGAAAGTTGGTTAATTAATGAATAAAGTTTCATTGTTCAGCAAATATCCTTTAGTTATTCCTTTTTGGAATCCATTGTTAACTATATTGTAACGTATAAATATATGGTTGTAAGCCATTTCTCAGTGGCGACGATTTGTATGACTGAGAACGAGAGTTATTGGGCACATAACAGATTGTTATTATAGTGATATCATTTGCATTTGAAATGGGTAAAGAGAGAGTTTAACAAGTTTATATCTCTGATTTGAATACAGAGATTTTAGTGGGCATTATTGAAAATCATGTATTATCTTTTGAGACTTTGAAAAATAGAGGAGTTGGTGCTCCTATGAAGTTGGTGCTTCTAACTTGAAGTGGGTGCTTCAATTTGTACATGGATATGGTGCTCCACATTATGATAGAGTTTGTGCTCTAAAAATATATTGTAAAACAGATTTGGATTAAGCCTATAAGGCATTTTGGAGTGGTTTTTCTTCCCCAAAAGGGTTTTCCACTAGAAAAAATTTGTGTTCTCTTTTTGTGTGGTTTGTGCTTATCTTGTTTAAGTTCTCATTCTGTCATATGTCGAAAGGATTTCATGTAATTCTCTAATACATTTTTCATTGTTACAATCTATCTAAAATATTTCACAAATGTGGATATTAATATTTTAGATTACTGTCTTGTTGATGCTCAATGTTATATGATTGGTTAGTTCAATTATTATAGTAAAATCAAACAATTCAAACATAGATTTAATGTGTTCAATGAGTTGTTCTTGATAAAGCTGCAATTATATAAATGCATTGTTTGAGTTCAATCTTTAAGTTGTTTTGTTAAAGATCATTTAATCAAAGTGGTATTTGTCTCAAGGTCTCCTTTTGTTTTTCATTTCAAGGTTAAGAATTTTTAAATTATATATTACTCTAATTCACCCCCCCTCTCAGAGTAATTCATCTTCCAGCAGGTTTCATCAAACCCTCTTCAATTGGAATGCTTTAAAATGGAAATTTTTAAGGGCTACATCATTATATTTTCTAAACAAATGTGATTTCGACCAAAAATAGAATCTCGAAGTTGTAAACCCGCTTTGTGGGATCACCTCTATCTTGGGACTCATATGCCACAAGTGGCAATTTAGTCCTAGTATTAGAGAAGTAACTCTAAAATCTTTGTATCCTCTAGTGCTCTATTGTAACCTCTCTAAATTGTCAAATCCATAATTTTAAACACAAATTCTTCCTTGTAGATGACTTTCTATGATCTTGCAATGTAGATGACAACTTTGACAACTTGCAACTTTTCTCCAATCTTGCTCTTCAATGGAACTTCAACCTAAACCACCTAGATCTTCAATGCACATCAAGAGAGGGAAAATGTTGTTGTTTGTTAGTGGATAAGGGGTTTGCCTTGTTCAAACCCATACTAAAGGAAACGTTCTAAAGAGCATCCTATTCTAGTGAATTCCTAGAGGCTAGCATTGGAAATGAGAGAAAAATGTTGTTTTTGTTTAGGTAATGCAAAATTTTGAAGCAAATTAGGGTATAATGAGGATCTTGATGGGCCAAAAGTGGCAATATGATGATTATTTGTAGGGTATGTTAGCGACAACTTTTTTACCCAAAATTATTGATAAATAGAAAAGGGGTTTTCAAGGAGATTCTTAGCTTTCCATAATATAAATTATGCTTTACTGAATTTAATAAATAATTATTATTCATTTTTCTATTTGAATTATGATGAAAGTGTTGATTGATAAATTTGATTGAAAAACATCTATCGCTTTTCAACGGTATCACCATTTTTTAATCTGAAACATGCATCACATTCTATACTTCACATACCATAGAATTAAAAATATATATATATTGAATTTTATGAAGTTTTGACCAAGTTAAGATGGTCAGACATATGAGTTTTATATTTTTTTAAAGTTGTAATAAAATTCATAATTAATACGAGATTTACTTGGAAAAAATTACAAAAATATACATCATCTAGACCTTAAGGTCATCTACTTGTAATAAAATGTGTATAAAAAATATTATCATTTATTGTGGATGGCGTGGTCAAAGCAGACACCTACTTCTTATTTTTCGAAATTTAAGTACTCTGCATTGAAATTTCAAATTTTCACCAAATAGATTTAAAAAAAAAAAAAAACCTAGTAGTTTAAAACTACATTCAATTTTCTACAGATTCTATTCTTACATATTTTGAAATAATATAGATAACTTATTCAATTTTTTTACGTCAAGTTGCCTAACTCTGATTTTTTTGAATATTTTGCCACTTAAGGGCCTATTTTTTCCATGATGATCTTGCACATACCCAGTACTAAAGAGCATCCTATTCTAGTGAATTCTAGAGCTAGCACCAAATGAAGGGGTGGGATGGTTACAGGAGTATATTCGAGAAGAAAGGTTGGTGGAGGTGGAAAAAATGACAATCTAGAGTGGATCCAGAGATGTAACAGACTTGGTGGCTGTGGGAGTAGAGTTGGTGGTAGGAACTAGTGGCACATGAGATGTGTGACATGGTATTCAGTCTAGTGCAAGATTAATGGGTAAGATTTTTGGCAGCATCACCATAAAGCATATTATGTAATACATTTTGGGTAATATGCCCTACATAGAAATATTGCATGTGTTTGCTCCAATTTTGGATAAGGGATCTAAGCATAGGTTATTGATAGGGGTTTAGGCAGTGGTTAAAATGTTGATCATGCTCCAATTTTGACTTGTTGGATCTCTTCATGGGTTGTATTAAGGTCTATTAATATGGATGACTTTGGAACTCTGTGTAATGTTCATATTTGAAGCTTATTAATACAAGGGTACAACCCCCTATGGTTTCTTTTGAATTGATCAAAACAAAATATAAAACATGAAGGGGAAAGAAGGAAAGGAAATCAAATCAACAGAAGAAGAGCAAAGATGGTTCTATTTTCAAGGTAGACTACTACTAGTTTTAAAAAATATTGTAAACAAGAGTTGTGCGCTAGTTGGAGTCCCTGCCTTAAGCAATATTAGATGTTTGGGAATTTTCTCTATTTGTCAAGCTGTGTAGCATGATTCTTGGCATTGCTTGAATGGAATATGATGTAATGGGCTACACAGAAGCTGTAGGATATCTTTTGAAATGTGCACCATGGTTTTGAGTGCTAGTAAGTGGTGCATGAAGTAAGGAACTATGAGAAAATGCATGACTTGGTTATTGGCTGGGTGAAGGATGTTGCATATACTCTTTCTTGCTATGCTAGAACCTAAATACTATCATCTAGAGACTAGGACATAAACAACCTATTATCTATGCACATAAATAACCTAAAAATGTCATTAAGAAGTTGAACATAAGAGTCACCAAACAATTGAATTCCTTTGATGAGTTATACAACAAAAGGTTAGGAAAGCAAATAATGAAATATATCCAATATATCCAAAATAATCTAAAATTCAAATAGGGTAAAATAGACCACACGTGAACTTGACTTTGTAAATGGTGTGCTAAACAATCTTGGAGTGTTTACACAATCCACTTTTGGAACTAAGGTGGCTTTTCTTGAGTATGGATCAAATGCACAATTGATTGTACACAATACAAGAACTACTAGAACATAGAAGCATCTAATTCACCTACACAGTTTCAACTTTTACATAGTAGGTTATGGATTTGGCAACTACAATGCAAATAAAATATCTTCAATCTAGTAGATCAACCATACATAAACACTATAGGTGTCCTTATAGGAGGGTGGGAAGCTATTAGATTTACACCAGTATGGTTGCAAATTCATTTCAATAGAGGCTAAGCATAAAAATATTAACAAATATTGTGATAGTAGACAATCCAACTGCAATTGGTAAGGATTCTTTATCATTTTAAGATATCGAAACTTCATAATGTGATTCTCGTTTTTTCATTAATTCATTGTTGCATTTATTTATAAATGGCCAAATTTATTCTAATAAAAGGGATAATAGAAGGTTTATGTCTGAGGTAACTATTAATATATTTATATATTTTCTCTCTATTTGAAGATCTAAACTTGAAAAATGTCTAGTATATTTTCCATTGGTAGTTTGTAACTATTTTTAGTGTGAGATGCCATTGCTTTAGTATAAGTTCTGAGCTTCAACCCACATGCATATAAGGCACAAGTTTAAACACCTGTAGAATGGAGTGAACACTTCTCAAGAAGAGAAAGAGAAACACTAACAAAATAGCTTTACCATTCAAAATAAAAGAGTGAGTAGTACAAATGTTTCTACAATAAACAACTTATAACAATACCAAATAAAAGAAAAAATGAAACTAGCATCACCAGACTTAAAATTCCAAAGATAGAAGCCTCCTTGAAGGGTAGATTTCTCACTCAAATGCCTCTTTGCTCACATCAAAAAGAGGGTTACTTGCAGCCAACAATGGTGCAAAGCTCAGAGCATGCAAATTTGAAGATTGCAGTGGGGGGAATAAAATGGCAGTGTTATGAATAGTAGATTCCCTTTGCAAATTGTAATTTAGCTCATGAAAGAAGCAAGAGTTTTAGAATCAGAAATATACTCTACTTCCTCTTTTTGGACGGTATTGTAATTTATTTGTTTTTCTTGATGTCTCTTTCCATTTCCCCTTCTTTGCATGCTTACAACCTTGCATTTTCTGAACATCAAAAAAATTCTATCCACAACTCCTCAAACTATTACTGCAAGAGCAAAATATGGAAGTTATAGAAGAAAGTTTACAATAACTAGCACAAGTTCAATTACAAGTTTATCAAACAAGTTATAGAAGAAACTTCATCTTGTGGGCATAGTTTTAAATTGCTATTGATTAGCTTGGTTTTAGTCTTTAGAATTTAGCATAGCTCAAAACTAAAGGGATTGATCACAAAATACTATTATCCCAAGGAGTTGAAATGGAGTTTGTTGCAAATCTAAGTGATTCCAAGGACTGGATGGAAATAACACTATCCAAGGTTTTTACATATTGCAAACAAAGTACTGAAAAGCTACTTATAGATTGTTGTTGCCTGCTTCACTTGAATGCATAATAGAATAGCAACAAAAGACTGTTGTATATATAGAAAATCATCCAAGGTCGGTATGACTCACTTGGGATCAACTTTATGAATTTCAAATAAAAATAACACAGTGTGTTGAAAGCTTGTCATGACAAGCGTATAGAGCGGTTGACATGCGTACCAATTTTAAAGCTTACAGACAAACAAAAACTATATAAGTCATGGACTATCCTTACATGTAATGCATGGAGAATAGATTGTTAGGAGTGGACACCTAAAGGCTTTTAGTTTCTTCTTATCATAATATGCAAATAACTACCCCCTCTCTCTCTGCTATTATTTTAAAACATTATGTTTTGTTTGCTTGCAGTCCACGTAAGGAGAACATGTTCTGGATTTTAATCTACTATGTTTTTGTATTGAAATGATACATTTTGAGGGGTTCTGGGTAATTTCCCAATGTCCACAGTAGTAAATCTACTTAAAATATGGTTAGCTATAATTGTTTTAGTTCCACTAATGAAAAATTCACCAAAAGATGCTAGTGTCTTGACTGAAAATTATATTTAATCTTTATTTGCAACTTCTCTTGCTTACATAATATTGTATAATCTTAGGTTTCTGGAAACAACTGCATTTGTGAATTAAATGTATTATGTTGTTCCTATGTGTTTTTCTTATGAAATTAGCTAACATAGAGTTTCCACAATGCTGGAAATAAAATAAACTTGAAGCAATGAACAAGAAAACTGAAAAGTAAACTGCAGTAGAGCTTGTCACCATGGCACCATGTTTATCTTTGAGAACCACAGTGTGAGAGAAAAATCCAGCAAAAATATGGGTTGTGCTTCCTCCAAGCATCAAGATACAAATTATAATAAATGGTTCAACTATGGAGCATCACTTGATGACCATGTGATGACAACTACCCTACAGTGGCATCCGTAACATGCTCTGCAAAATTATGCAAATCAAACTAATAATTCTTCTATACACACTACAAATTGTTGCAATTGTGTTTCATTGCATGGATCTGATATCCATATTTATGCATACAAGGAATAAACAAACCATTAGAGACATCACGCGGTTAATCAAAACTCAACAGTTCGATATTTGGATTGGTGATTCTTACATTTGGATGGTTTGTTCTTCGTTCTATCATTTTACAACGAGTTCAAACCTAGTCAAATATGTCAAAGAAGTTTGGCACAAACAAAACTCATTACCATCTGAAAAGATTGCCTGGAACATGTGCCTTGATCGTTTCAAGGCCCTGTTGACTGCATACTATTGAATTTAGCTTGGGGGTGAATATGTAATTTTCTTCTAAATATAGGTTGATGAGTTTGGCATGGGGTAAAATCATTAAGAGGACCTTATTCTAAAATGTTGAATCTACTATGGGTTTTTGTGGGTTTGAAAACTCCCCATAACCTTTTTGTGCCCATGCGATCATATTTGTTTGAGACATTTTTTCAAATAGTCACTGTCTTCTCTATGCTACCACAATTTTCAAACATGTCTACCATTACAACCTCAAAATGTTCTCAAGTCTCGTTACTAAAACAAATTATGCGACAAATCTACAAATTATAGTGCTACAACCAAATAGACAACCAAAAGTTTTTCATATTTCTACCTTCCAAGAATTTATCACGCGACTCTGCTAGACAACCATTTTTTAAAGCATCTCCTTCCAAATAATGTGCAGAGGTAGACATGTATACAAAACACAGAAGCATAAACAAGGCACGTAAACTATTTTATAGAATGCCTAAAGAAATGATTGCAAGATATTCACAAAATGGAATTTTTGAAAAGATTTTTGAAACATTCAAGCAAATCAATTGGCAGCTACTGAGCAACCTTCCACAAGCTTTGTCAGCATCATCCCTGCCTATACTAAAACAAGATCTTTTGGAACAGGGTATGAACAACCATCAAAGCATAAAGGATCAAATGTTTTTGTCAGATGTAGTCACAACTGCCCTAGTAGACGTGTATGCAAAATGTAGAAGCATAAACAAGGCACGTGAATTGTTTGACATAATGTCTCAAAGTTGTGGTCTCATAGACTGCAGTTATTGCAGAATATGCACAAAATGTATTTGTTGAAAGGTCTTTAGAAATTTTCAAGCTAACGCAATTGGCAGGTGTAAAGCTAGACTTGACAACCTTTGCTAGCCATCCATCAAAGCATAATGGAAAAGGGATTTTGTTAGATGTTACCATTGCAATTTTCCTGTTAGACATGCATGAAAAATGTGGAACCATAAACAAAGGCATGTGATCTAGTAATTCCTCCAAATCAGTGAAACCAGATAGGCATGAGTTCAACAAAATGCCTCAAGGAAGTATGCTCTCACTTGAATCAAACCCATGATCTAGTACAAAAGCTTTAACCTTAATTTTTTTTTTTGGGTAGGGAATGCTAATAAAATCCATGGCATTACATTAAGGATGAATGGGCCATATTTTTTATTGAGCAGAAAGTTACAAAAAATGCAAGTGAAATAAGAAATTTTTAAGTGTGAATTTCATTAAACAAGATATATTGAATCAAATATTTTATTGAGCAGAAAGTTATAGAAAATGCAAGTGGAACAAGATCCATTGAATCACTTCTAATTGTAAGAGTAATCTCATACCTATAAATGGTAAAAACCCTAGAGACTCACCTCTATCTACCAAGTAAGATTTCCATGCCCATTTGAGAGCCGGTTAAAGGGATGTCGTGGTATGCATGAATACGAAATGTGGTGACCCCAACAAATTAACCTCTATAAGTGCCTACAAAGTGGTATTATAAGGTGTCAAACATGTTGCTAAACAAGGGATGATCAGATGCACGTGGATACCATTTTCCCCTCTTTGTTGGACCATCTCAAATATTAGATTTGATTTTAATTTCTTCTTCTACTCACTTCTAATTCGTGAGAAGATTGTTTCTTTTGAATTTGTAAAGGGAAAAATGAGTTTAATAGTGAAATTTATTGGCATCATAGGTTAAAAGATTTTACTTCTAATTGATGAGAAGATTGTTTCTTTTGAATTTGTAAAGGGAAAAATGAGTCTAATAGTGAAATTTATTGGCATCATAGGTTAAAAGATTTTACTTCTAATTGATGAGAAGATTGTTTCTTTTGAATTTGTAAAGGGAAAAATGATAAAATCCAATTTAATAGTGAAATTTATTGGCATCATAGGTTAAAATATTTTACTCAACCCGAAAAATGATTAATTGAAAAAATTACTCATGATTAGTATTGTCTATCGATAGGTCGAGATTAACAATGAAAAACTATTTATAATCTTACTAACTTTAAATCAAGATGAAATATAAATTGTGTAGTCGTCTAAAGAAAATAAATAAATAAAGAACCACCATAATATGATGCATAAGTTACACCAAAAAAATCATTTTCAAAGATACATTCAATCAAATAAATGATTGTTTACAAGTGAAATTATGGA